>JADGKA010000297.1:0-26303 GCA_027604605.1 Borealophlyctis nickersoniae
CCACCCAACCGGCGGATGTCCCGCATCTACTTCCGCCAACTTTCGACTGAGAAGCTCATGCAAGACGGTCAGCACAGCAACTTCATTGCGCGCACTAAGTGGCTGTCTTGGCGCGTCCGCCGATTCATCAACAGGTGTCCTCGATAAGTCTTTTTCAAATCGCTCCAACTCCACTTTATTCATCAATAATACTCGCATGACCGCGAGCAAGTCGGGTGGGATGGAGGTGTCATCATCCCCCGCAAAAAGGAGGTAAAGAAGCCTATTTGGTCGAAGACGGGGAAGGAGAGCTCGTTTTCGGGACGCTAACGGATCCGACGCGTCACGGATTTGAAGGGACACTTTGACATAGTCCTCTGGATTGGGGTCGAGGACGAAACCGTAGTTTGCGAGCAGATTCTGGAACCGTTGTCAGATCAGGAGTGGTCACGGAGGTCATGCTTGGCCGACATCCCTCCTGCCGTACCTCGTTGCCCTTTGCCCCGTAATTATTGAAAATTTCCACCCCTTCTGGCACATCGTCCATAGCTATGAAAGTCACACCTCCGTCTTCGCGGTTCTCATTAATGCGCCATTCAACGCGCTCCCCACGGCGATGGTTCAACTGAAAGATTTCAGACGGTTGGTGGATGCCATCCGCGCGAGACTTAAGTGCCCGGATTATGAGCATTTACCCACCATATCAAGAACTGGGTATAAGCACAACTCGCTTGCTTCTCCTGCCACCTCCACAGCACCTTCTGCGGCATGATCCCGCCCGTCTGTCGGTGTCTTAACCTTTGCTCTGGGGAAAGCACGACTGGATATCGCAGAATAGGCCCACAGTAGATGATCCCTGGAGATGCCAAAGTCAATATCGAATCATGTAACTTTTGGAGTGGCAAATCGCACTTACCAAGTCAAGGATCCGCTCTCAAAAAGGTCTCCACACGCCCGTTTTACAACATCCAACCCGACTTTCAACAGCTTCCTTCGCTCTTCAACCACATGCTTAAGATTCGTCCCCTGAAACGCCACTTCAACCTGCCCTTCCTCCCACCACAATGGAATCGAATAACGTGCCGGAAGTGAATACAGATATGGAGCCCAAAACGATGTTGCCCGTTTCTCGAATCGCTCACACACAAGGTATGCGGATAAAAAAATGAGACCCGGAGCGTACGGGTCTCGGCCTGACTGCGACAGAAGGGCGGCGTCCTCCTTGTGGGAGTTTAGGTAGTCGGAGAAACGGGTGCCAAAGGGAGAAGCGTGAGCGGTCGTTTCAGAAAGGACGAGGCAAGAGGGAATGAAACCAATTTCGGAGTTGGCAGGAATGCAACGAGTCGTGAAAGCGGCCCTGGTCGCTTTGTACGGGTCTATTTGGCAGATAAGGCTGTGAGAAATTGACCGTACTGAGAAATGCACTGGGAAGAACTGACCAGCCTCGAGTGTCGGTGCCTTGTACTGGAACGAGAATGCGTCCGACCTTGCACCATGTCGCCTAGCCCACTCAACCAAATCTTCAACCTGGTCGATATCTTGGTTTGTTCTCAACCTTTTGCCTTCTCCGGCTTCAACCTGGTCGATATCTTGGTTTGTTCTCAACCTTTTGCCTTCTCCGGCTTCATTTTCCGCAGCAGTTTTTCGTTTTACTGTTGGAGCAACCGACATTGTGGTGGGATAAAGAAACCAGACGCGGTCGCGAGCACGATCAAAAAATTTGGGTGGCGCAGCATGTCCGAACGCGTCGCGGCGGAAAGACAACAAAAAATGCGGGGTGCAAGCAAAGCTTCATTACAAACTATGTATAGCAATGCGCAAACATCCACGCGCCTATTCGTCTTCGTCACTAACCATAACCCTGCCTGTCCTCCCTCTCTTCTTTCTTCTCCAATCTTCTTCTTCCTCGTCCTCACTGCTCTCCTCGTCATTGGGGTCGTCCCTCTCACTCGAGCGGCGTTTTCTGTCACCACTATCCAGTCGCTCCTCCCTCCCTTGTGAAGAACTACCTCGTGATCTTTCTGGAGAAGCGGCTCGAGGAGCTTTCTTTGCCTTCATAATCCGGGCGCGACGAGCAGCTTCCTCTTCTTCCGAATCATCCCCCTCATCCTCCACCACTACCAAACAACGTGTCAGGAGAAGTTCTATCCGGATGAAACCTAACTGCTCCCCTTACCAAAATCATCTTTTTCGTACTCGTCCATCCTAGACTGGATGTACGAATTGCCTCTGTCATACCGATCCTCATCCGAAAATTCTTCCAGGTCCCGAGCTCCCAATCGACGTGCGCTAGACGCAGCAGCATTCCGTCTCTTCGCTTCCAACCGGCGTCGTGCTTTCAGACTCTCTTTTTCCGCCTACAGCATCCAGACGTATGAAGAGCTTGCATTTTCTCACATAAATGTTTCCAGGTTCCAATACCTTCATTAGCTCATTATGTGCTCGCATCGGATCGACCAAGGTCGGATCAAACTTCGTTTTGGGTGCTTTTTGATGTCTGGCAATGCCTTGAGCAAACCTTCTTTGAGATAGCGTCCTCGCGTCAAACGGTCTAACATCCATTTTACGTCGGAAAACAGCGTGCGTTTGCAGGATTTGATCGTGAGCATATTGGGCAACGAGGAACTGATGCGGGTTGGCAGCAGTTACAGGAAGGTCAAATTGTTCCGATCCAATGATGAGCGTGTAGGTGTCATCAGACCAGCGAACAATTTTCGCATTGGACTCTTTTGCCTGTCACGACCGTAGGTTCAGCGAAAGAGCAGAGTTGGCTCCTGCAAAAATGTGACTTTCCACATACATGTTGTCCCTTCCTCCAGCGGATGCGCAAATCCGGAGCCGCCTGATCCAAATTCTCTGGACTATCATCGGCCGCTTGATAACTGATGGGATCGAATGGTCCGGGCTCTACAGCCAAAGCCAAAGGCAATCGCATCAGAAGCAACTAATTGGGCGGACGATTCAGTTGACAAATTGGGCAATGAATGAAGGGCCGATGTAAACGTCAAAATCGTACATTATCTGGACCCGACTGGGGCCTGGGTACTGTGGGAAATTGTCCACTGATGGTATATGCATCCCGCCCAGCAGGCTCTCCACGGTCTTCGCTAATGCATCGGCAAAGGACCATCAGCGAATCAACGGTAACCGCCACCATAAGTCCATTGACCGCACTGCAAAAGCAGCTTACTCTGAAGATTCTCCAAACAAGTCGTCCTCCTCCGCGTCATCGCCATCCATAGGCGTTTGGCCACGCCGTCGTTCTTCCACAGAATCACCCTGTTGGTCGCTCGGCACCTCCCTTTCCTCCCGTAACCTTCTGGGGCTTGATCGCGCTCCCCGTGTTGGTTCAGCTGAGGTCGATCGAGACTTTGACCTTGACTTCGACCTTGAGCGCGACCTCGACCTGGACCTGGAGCCCGACCTTCCTCCCCTCCCTCCCGCTTCTTCTTTCTGGTCGTGTGGTTGGCGGAGGCCCGAATCCTCCTCGTCAGACAAGTCAGCTATCTGTGCAGTTCTTTGCCTTGGGATAGTCGGCAGGTTATCCCCGTCTGAGTCGCTCCCAAACAAGTCATCGCCCGAGTCACTCATGTTGGTCCAGGAATGCGGAGATCAATGGCAAAAGCTTGCCTCACTACCCGTGTGGCACAGATATCTTCGACGCGTAACACAACTTGGAATCTTCTTGCGTTTGCCTTTTCACAGTCTCCAGTGAAATACCTTTTCGTCTTTGCGAACCTAACCCACGGAACAAATGCCAGCTCTGGAAATCCCTGGCCTTGCGGACACAAATATCTGGCTCGCTGCGGGTGAAGGGAGGGTGGAGGTTGTTGAGGTATTGTATATTATATTGCGTACCGCTTGCAGCACCAAAAACCCCGAGTGTGCTAAATTGGCTTGACAGCATTTTCTGAATCATGGGGCTCCTGGCGGAGGACCGCTCGATCCAAACATAAAAGACGATCACGGATACACCCCTCTACACGCTGCCAGCGCTTATTCTCACCCGCAACTCATCATTCTCCTCATCCAAAAGTTTGGCGCAGACCCGAATATTACAGATGATGAGGGCGACACGCCCTTGCATGTGGTCGAGACAGCAGAAGCTGCAAGGTGTTTGGTGGATCTTGGGGCCGATCCGACGATGAGAAATACCGAGGGACGATTGGTAAGGAGTCCACAAGACAATTTGCGGTGCAGAAAGCGCTTGAGTTTACCTATGCCGTATTAGCCAATCGAGGTAGCCGCCGAGGAAGAATTTGATGAGGTTGTGGAGTATTTAAAGGGTGAGTGCTACGTGAGATGCTTTCGTGATGTTCAAGAGTTAATCTCTTCTGCTCCCATAGAATTTACGCCAGAGTACATTCACAATGTCAATGTTGAGCTGAACTTCTCGCATATGGAGTCAGATGAGGATGGGGAAGGAGAGAGTGATAGCGGTGATGACACGAATGTTGCGAATGCGGAGGATACCAGTACATCATCTCCGGAAG
This sequence comes from Borealophlyctis nickersoniae, assembly GCA_027604605.1. Taxonomy (NCBI): domain Eukaryota; kingdom Fungi; phylum Chytridiomycota; class Chytridiomycetes; order Rhizophlyctidales; family Borealophlyctidaceae; genus Borealophlyctis; species Borealophlyctis nickersoniae. Next base: position 4,473 of record JADGKA010000297.1, read on the forward strand.
ATTCGGGAAGTGCAAGGAAGGAAGAGTGATTCTCGGGATTGTATCCCATTTTTTGGTGGAGACAGTGCATTGGCCCTTTACTTGAATGTGTTGCAAAGAATATGGATACTCTCTGAAGAAAGGAAAGTTTGTCAAGTTGTCGTGTGGATGGGGCATACTCTTTGCATCTCTTTGTCTCTTCATTTTGGTCGAGGTCTCATAATTAGACGGATCCAATTTCCAAAGACCAGAGTTGCAACGTTCCTGAGACGCGTCGCGTTCCCGCGTCTTTGGGAACCCAGAAACAGAAACCAGAAACCAGGGTCGCGCCACGTGGCTTTCCCAACTTTTGGGCCGCCAAAACCTTCACACACTCCCCCAAGTGGTCCCTTCAGCTTCACGATCCCGACACAACAACCAACTCTTTGGGATCTCCGTTGGGGAAACTCTCAAGGGGATTTTTAAAAAGACAACCGCACTCCCCTATTTGCCCACAAAATTGAAATTGTCTTCCATCTCTCAAATGAATCCGCACAGTCGGACCGTGTAGCATCACTCCACTTACTTGTTTTGTTTGGTAAAGTAAATAGTCTCAACGACCGGGGCATTCACACCACCTCATTCAATTTCACACGCTTTAGACACGTACATAACCGCGGCCATCTCCATACCCGCCGCCAATACCTCTCACCATCCTTTGATACGCGCCGCCACACCTCTACAGGACGACTGCACACCCGTGACATGTTCTCAAACATCTCCTCCCGCCTCAACAAAGCCGTCGAAGCATCCCGCGACGCACTTGGCAACATCCAATCCACTCTGAACAACCCGGCCGTCCTCTCCCGCGCCGGTCTAAGTCCCTCGTCGTCCTCTTTTGCATTATCGCATTCCCAGCCGGGGAACGGGGAACCGTTGCTCGGGGAGGAGGGCGAAGTGAGGGTGTCGTTGGATGGGAACGAGCGAGGCAGTGATGCTGGGGATGCGGAAGGGAGGGACGGTGTAGGTGGAGCAGGCGGAGGCACTGCAGGGGGAGCAGGAGGAGGAGCAGCGCGAGTGCCGCTGTCTGCAATGTCCCCCGAACAGGTGTTGGGAATGGGCCCTGAGGAGATTACAGAGAGATTAGCGAGGTTGAAGAAGTTTGAGAGCAAGTTTTCAGGTTGGTATGGCGTTGGGGACCAACTGTTCAGGAACCATGGTGGGATGCGACTAACATGTTATTTGATATCAGACTTGGCAAAAGCGTATAAGGCGCTGCAAAGAAAAAACCAGCAAATAGAGTTTGTGATTGGCACGTATAGTCCAGTACGCACTATTACGACGACAGGAGACCTGGAAACTCTGTCAAATTACCTAAATTCCGTGAAGGAGAATCAAGAGGTGGGCCGATTTTTCAATTTGGGCTCGAGGATTGTGCTTATCTTCTGACGAGTTGCTCAGGTCTCAACCGCCGAGATTGCGCGTCTGACGCGTCAAGTCAGCGAGGCGAAGGAGGTCCAACAGCTTGAGGCGGCGGCGAAAGCGGATTTGTTGAATTCTTTGCAGATGAAGCTTTTGGAGAAGGAGGAGGTGTGTAGAAAGCAGAGTGCAAGACTTGGACGGGGTATCTGCCCTCCGTTTCAGATCACGATCGAACCCCTTAGACACTATTCGTCCAATGTAGGAAATCACGCGGTTAAAGAAGACCGTTCAAACTCTCGAATCCCCACCCTCAAGTCCCAAACCCGACCGCTCCACATCTGAAGCCACCCTCATCACTACAGCGGACGACGCAACCATTGCCGCTCAGACTGCGTCCGACAATGCTAATCTCAGGTCAAAACTGCGAGAATTAGCCACCGTTTTGAAAAAGACCACCGATCAGCGAAATAAAGCGGTAGAACGGTTGAAGGAGCTGCAGGAGACAAACAAGTCCTTGACAGCGCAACTGGAAACAGCGGCCTCCAAGGGGGCTGCAGAGAACGGCGCGGTGGTGGCTCCCGCCCATGCTGCGAATGGCGTTGGGGCGTCCGGAGATCTCGACGCTGCAAGCGGAAATCTTACCCGCACGCAAGCACAGCTACGTGAGCAGGAGCAGCTCAACTCCTCACTACGCGAGCAGCTTGAACGCGTGTCGGCCATGGGTAACGAGCATGCTGGGAAGACAAAGGCATTGGAGGAGGAGAAGGAACGGTTGGTTGCCGCGCTGGAGAAAGCACGGGAGGAATATCGCCGTGCAGAAAACCAGGTTACCGCTGCGAAATCTTTGGAAGAGGAAAAGGCTCGGTTGGTCGAGGCGTTGGAGATAGCTCGCGGGGATTGTCGCCGTGCGGAGGATGAACTTGGGGCGGCGAAATCGTTGGCGGCCGATCTGGAGCGGGAAAAGGCGCAAGCTGGCGATGCGACTGCGGACGTGGAGGCTAGATTGGGGGCTGCGCAGGATGAGCTTGGTTGGGTTGAGGCAGCGAGAGAGAAACTGGAGGCGTCTTTGACGGAGCAGAATGCGACGGTCAAAAAGCTAGAGTCGGACTTGGCAGAGGTCAAGAAGCAGTACGAAGAGCAAGCTCAGCGCGCCGAGCTACTCCAAAAAGAAGTGGACGAGTTGCGGTCAGCGAAGGAAGTTGCAGATGGGTCCGTCGCTGAAGGAATTTCCAATAGCCAAGATGAATTCAAGTTGCGCGAAGAGGCGCTAGAACATCGGGCGGCCGAGCACGCAGAAAAGTTTTTACAGGCCTCGGTGCAGCTTGAAGATGCTCGCACCAATCTTGCTGTAGCTCTGGCGAAAATCTCAGAGCTGGAAGTTTCTCTTGCGGGAGAAACGGCGCGAGCAGATGAAGCGAAGCATGAGGTCGAGAAGCATAAATCACGCGTCGCGGAACTTGAAGCGCGGATAGCGGAAATTGAGTCGGAGACTGCCACTCGCGTGGAAGAGTTGAACAAGATTCTCGATGAGCGCAAAAGAAACGTGGAACGGTTGACCGGCCAGTTGGATGATTTGCGTGCGCAGCTTGAGAGTTCGCATGGAGCTGAGGCGAGGGAGCTCCGGTCCCGGTTGGAGGAAATGATGGGCCGTATGGAGGCGACAATCACAGAGCGGGACGGTGCTTTAGCCAATCTTGCCAGTCTCAAGGCCGAAAGGGAGCAGGCGGAAGCCCGTGCCAATGAAGCGCAGTCGCAGGTGGACCATTTAACACAGCAGAAGACCGCGCTTGAAAATGAAGTTCGCGGGTTGCAGGATGGGGCTGCACTGTTTAATGTTGAGCGTGACCGCCTAGGGGAGACGCACTCCGTTCTTCGGGGTGAGGCAGATAAACTCTCTGAGGAGGTGGAGCGCCTCAAAGCGCAACTGGCAAACGTAGAATCAGACAAGGCGGAATGGGAAAAGCGGTTACAGGTTGCAGAGGGGGACGCAGGCCAAAAGTTGAAGGCGGCCGAGGAGTGTGTTCGGGATTTGGAGGAACGGCTGAGAAGCGCGGATGACAGGCTCCAGAAGGCTGGGACGGCCGCCGGCGCGGAAAAAACTGCGTTGCAGTCGGCATTGGATCAACTAAAGCAGGAGCTGGAGCAGAGCAAAGAGAATGCAGATGGAGTGTCTGCTGAGGTTGCACGCAGCGCCGAAGCACTTGCCGCTGCCGAAGCAGAGGCGGATACTCTCCGCACCGAGCTTCGACTGCGGGAAGATAAGATCAGGGGCTTGGAAGCGGGACTGGAGGAGGTCCGGTCAACTGGTGGGGCTGCCGAGGAATCCACCCGTGCTCGCATTGCTGAACTTGAGAAGCAGCTTGAGGAGAGTGAGTTGGCCAAACAAGAGATATCGCGGCGGGAAAAGGCTGAAGGAGAGCGGGTATCCGGACTTTCCAAGGAGCTGGAGGAGCTGCGTGGGAGGGTGCAGGAGGCACAGAAGGAGGCGGAGGAGAAAGAGGGCCGTATCCGGGAGCTACAGGCGCGGATAGCGGAAAGTTCTCAGGCGAGCGAGGAGCTCACCAGGGTTGCGAGCGAGAATGCCTCCTTAAAGCAGCAACTCGCCGACTGCCAAGCTGAGGTGACGCGTGTGAACGACGCTCATGCGCTCCTAGCACGGGATATGAAGGTCTTGACTGAATTCCGGAAGCAAACCGACCAAAATCGGATGGAATTGGAAGCTCGTCTCCGGTCCACTGAAGAAGCCCTCGCCCTCGCAAAGCAGACGGTTCATGCCCGCGACGAATCTGTCAATGAAGTCACCGCTCAGCTTGCCCAAGTCCGCCAGCAACTCGCTGAAGAAGAAGAGAAGAAGGCGAAGTCTATCCAACTCCTCCGCAACTCCAAGACCCGCATATTGAAGCTTGAGGGTGAGCTCAAAAGCAAAGAGGAAGCGGTTGCCAAAGCTTTGGAGCAAGTTGCCGAAGCGCAAGCTTCTCGCGAGCGAGACTTGAAGGAAAAAGAGTCTCAAATGACGAACCTCACACGGCAAGTTGAAGACATGCAGTCTCGCTTGCGCAAGCAGCAAGAAAGCGCGCAAGATCTCGAGCGACGTCGGAAAGAATTTGCGGCGGAGCAGGAAGGGCTGCACTCCCGAATCGCTGAGCTGACGGCTGTTGAAGAGTCCCTGCGCGCTGAGCGGGACCAGGCGAGAGATGATTTACAGATGCGACAAGCGGAGTTCGAGTCTAGTCAGTCCATGTTGGATGCACAAGCCGAGCAACTTCGGGAGTGGCCTACGCGGGTGGCAGATTTGGAAGCGCGGGTGCAGACAATGGACGAGGAACTGGAGACATCTAAGCGCTTGTTCCAGACAAAGTCCATTGAGAACGAGGCGTTGCGGTTGCGGATATCCGAGTTGGAGGCTAAGGTGTATGAGACGGGACAGACGACAGATGAGATGGAGTCGGCCAAGCGGGAGGCCAAAGAGGCGCGACGGGATGCGACGGAGCGGTTAAAGGAGATTCGGAGAAAGGAGGCGGAAATCAAAGAGATGCGAAAAGATTTAGAAGAGCTGAAGGATGCGCTGGAGAGAGCAAAGGTGGATGGGGAGAGAAGAAATCAGGAGATTGGGAAGTTGAGGGAGGAGATGGCGGAGTTGAAGAAGAAGGAGGAAGAGTGGAAGCGAAAGACGGGGGCTGAGGAGGTGAGATATAAACGTCTTTTCATGCGTCTTTGAGGCCCTCTAGGGCAGTGGGTGCTAAAATTTGCATTCGTACAGGAGAAAGTTCGCGGTCTGGAAAGCAGAGTATCTGCCCTGCAATTAGAGCATAGAGAATTAATAGCAAATCGGGATAAAGCCCTAGAGGACATGCGGATGAAAGAGGCCAGTTGGAAACAGCTGCATAAGGTATTTCCTGTGATTCCTTCCGTTTGCTCTGCATCATCAAATAACAGAACTCTTGTTTTGAAGACTCTCCGCGAAGAAGTACGCAAACTCTCCCGTTCCACCTCCATAGCAGGCGGACTAGGCACACCCACATCCGCCTCCGCTCAATCCCCACCCTCCTCCCGCACAAACCTCACCAACGCCAACCGCGGGTCAACAGGCTCCCTGCATTCGGAAGAAAGCGGGACAACTACGCCCGTGTACGGCCATGGACGACGTCCCTCGTACGGCCAGGATATACGACGGTCCGTCGGGTCGCCAGCACCGGGTGGGGAGCCGATGGTTCGAACGCCGTCGGCTGATAAAGGGATGCATCCGCCATTGCCGGATCCAAATCCAGAGTACCTCAAAGCCGTTGTGCTGAAGTTTATCGAGGCTAGAGATAAAAGGGTGAGTAGCACCTTCAGCACCGAAACATGCACTCGGTTCGTCTGATTTGTTTTTGTTCCTTCATTCGCAGCCGCAACTGCTTCAAGTGTTGAGCATGCTACTCCGGTTTTCACCAGACGAGTTGCAGCGGGTACAGAAGCTTGTATGATGCTGGATGTATTTCTTGTTTTTCTCGCTACGGGAAAAAATTGTATTTTTTTATTTGTTGTGTGAAATGGGTTGTCTGTGACTTTTTCCTGTGTGTAATGAGAAATGAAGGGCCTCATGTTTGCAGGTTGTTATTTGCTGTTTCCAAATGGCCCAAACGTGTTTTTGGATCACTGCAATTTATCGGACGCGTTCCTCTGCAAAACTGTTTAAACATAGGGGGATGGCATCACAATTATGCTATTATGGAACCGTCCACCAGTCCCAACACCTTGCCAAACGTTTGGCAAATCTGTCCACTCTCCACTCTACAAAGTGAGAAGTGCTTCCAGGATCCATACTGACGCCAAATGATCTAGCACAAGTCCAATCGAGTGCCGACGAGAAGATGGTGAGTAAGGGTATGGAGGTGGGAAGTTTGCGGGTTGCGCCAGGAGGATCGGCTATGGGATGAACTCAGTGGGAGGAGTAGGGGATGAGTCTGTGCGTGGGTACTTCGTAAAGGACAGAAATGTCATCCCAATCATGGGGTATCCGAAGTCCAAATCGTAGGGTATCCAAATGTGAACTTGCGCAGCACGAACATGGGAAACACATCCGCCCCGCATAACATTCACTGAAAGGCTCAAGACGCGTTCGGCCAGACCGTTCGCATCGCGAACCCATCCCCGTGTGGGCTTGGTGCATCATGAGGGAGGTGTAATATTGGCCGGGGAAGCGAGGAATGTGCCATCCCAATTTTGGTCCCCTTTCCGGGAGGCGGTGAAGAAAACACTCCTTCAGCCCCTGTTGTCCCACAACCTCCTCGACAACGGCTGGGATCACTAGAGGTCTGGGCGTCGCTCCCAGCGGATCACTAGAGGAACAATCAACAACGTGTCAGCAAAGTTGAAGGCGCGACGAATGATATGTCGGCTCAAGGACCACGCCCCTGTGCCACTATGGCTATGACTTGCTGCATTGGAATAGGCTGATATGACAGCCTTTACGAGACTAGGTCTGGGCCTTGTTGGGGAGAAAACATACCCATCCCAGTCGGTCATGACCTGCAGCGCGACCCCGTATCCTGATACCCGACCCAAACTGTGAAACCGCCCGAAACATAGTCTCACCAGTTAATTTACCAATTATTCGAAATTGGCCGCGGGCGTTTGATGCCTTGCTCCAATTTTGGAGTGGGATAGGTCTTTCATCGCTATCCAACAATAGCGCATGCATTTGGCCTTCGAAGGTCTAGAGCGAATCTAAAATTAGGAACGCGGCATACCTTGCATTTTTATCGTTCTTTTCCAACAATAGCACTTGGAGTGAATAACACGACGCGGGGCAGAGAATTGTTATAAATTGAGGGCCACCGTCGTCGTTTTTTCCTCCCATCAAGCTGCAAAACAACAACTACTACAACTTCAACGCTACAAAGTCTCTGCTCTCCTAAAACCAAACCAAAATCAACATGCGCTTCTCCGCCATCTTCATTGCGCTCCTCGGCCTTGCGTCTTTCGCCGCTGCTGCACCTGCCCCGCAACAAACTGGCGGTGATATTGCGCCCGAAATGCTTCTCAGTCCCTGCCAACGGAATCCCGAGCTTTACGATGCGTGCCATCTGAAGTTTGCGTGAAGGGTAGACAGGAGACGCAGGAGGATGGGTATCTGATAATAATGAATAAGTTGATGGGTTTTGTAGATTGTAACATATACTGTCCTTGATTTGGAGCGATACAATGTCCCAAGAAATAGAAAAAGTATCCCTTTTAAAATCCCCTTGTTACATTCAACCCTACACCATGCACTTATGCACGTTTGTTACACCACCCTACACCATGTACTTGTGCCCATTTAGATGCCCATTCAGTCTTCCCATCCAGTCAGAACGCTCCTCCGTCAAAAACATTTCCACCGAATACATTCGATTCTCTTTTGATTTTCCACCCACACATGTATGTCGAGTCAGTGCGTTGTTGTTCCACAGTCAGTCATTTTCCGACAGTCAATGTTCCCTCCCTGCGTCGTCTGGCACACGCCGAATGCCCACCCGCGTCAAATGAACGGTGGTATTGGTGAGGGCTTTCTTGAGGGCAAGACCGTTGGTCCCAGACGCGACATCGTCTTGGATAACGGGTCGAGACGAGCCAAGGAGGAAGTAAACAGAGTCGGTTATCCGAATTCCGACATTGAAATCCGACTGTTCGTCAAGCATAAACTTCGAAACAACGTAAAAGCAAATCAAGAGGATGGCGCTGACAATTCCAGCAATGAGGACACCGGTGCAGCCTTTGGTGATGTACCTGCAAATGAGCGAATACGCATTAGTATGCACAGCTCACAAATGATGCCGATGCCACTGCTGTTTTCGAAAGACCTACAATTTGCTCAGCAACTCCTTGGAAGAGATCCCGTATGCGCCGGTGCTGTTTGTATCTGGCATCGTGCTGACCGCAAATATCAATGAGCTGAGGTTTGCCACCACCTGCGTAACGACCTCAATCTGATTGTCGTAATCCGCTTGAGTTTCAGGTTTCCTTTTGAGCAGGGCGGTCGCCCTGTCGAACCATGGGTACGGAGCAAATTCCGTATTGATTACAGGGCAAGCCCAGTATGAGCAACTGAGTTTTGCAAGAGTCCCGATTAGCAGTTGAACTGTAGCAAGTCCACCGCCTCGGGTGAGTGTGAACAAAGTATCGCCGGTAGATTCGAAGGGAGTTGCGGCGTCAACACGTGAAATGGTGGTGGGTTCGATATACGGGAAGTAAATAGTTCCTACTGAACGTCCCGGTCGAGCGACGATCGAACAAAGGGTTACCGCCACGGAAGCGGTGAGGTTGTTGGGATCCGGAAAGTACTGGAATCCTTTGAAAGTTGTCCCGGTTTGGAAATTCCGAGCATACACTGCAATGTACAATTCGCCCTTGGCTCCAACATAGTACGAATTCGCCATTGAGCGGTTGATAACCAGAGGGGAAACACCGATTTCAGGAATCCCAATGGAAGCAGATTGAAAGGCCGACGAGGACATAAGGGAGCGACCATCATCCAGAGTACCCAAAATCTCCCAGTAGCCCGCAACTCTATATTTAGCCAGCGTGAAACTTGTTGGGGGCGTACAATTCACAGTGACCAAATTTGCTCGTACGTCCGCAATGACAGTTTCACCCTCTTTGACAATGGGGAGGGCAATCGGTGTAATGTCCGTCGGAGGGTAGAACAGCGAAAAGTTGAATGGATGTACGATGCTCAAGCGTGTCACCGAGCAACCTCCGGTAATCGGGTCGCGCGTAGCGTTTGGATACGGCTGCGAATCGGGCGGAGGGAAGGTGCCTTGCTTGTACAACGGGGACGACATGGTGTCCAAGTGTCCCACCATTAAATCCGAGGCATCTCCAGGATCATACCATGGTGTGTCGCGCGTAACGACGGTCATGAGTGGCAGTGACCCGTTTTCCCTGATGATCGCGAGTTCTTCCATCGAGGCCAAGCTCCCGATGGAAGACAGCAGCGCAATCTCCCCTAGAAGCGCCACAGCCAGAACTATCGACCAGATGTTAAGCGCCGAAAGCATATCTTCCAGCCCTCGGAATGAGCCGCTGTATAACACGGACCATCCGGCCACCATCTTCCTGAATTTGACACCTTTGTCGCTGGTGATGGCGCGGGCAAACATGATTTGGCAGATATGCCGGGTCAGACTGACCATAGCGATGGCGGAGGTTTGTACGGCAAACCCAACGAAAGTTCGCGGGATCGGCTCCTTCCAACCCTTCTCGACCTTCAACTGCCCATAGCGTCCGAGGATCAGGGCTGTGGCGCAGATGCCGAGGATGCACACGTTTATGAAAATCCCGGCGTTTCGTGAATCGCGGTCCAGCTCCCGCAGCTTTTCAACAACGCGACTCTCCGAAATCTTGCGAAGAAACCGCTTGAACTTGCCGGATGGTTGATCCGCCTGAGCAGGCTTCACACCTTTCTCGGCATCCACGACCGGTAACGTTCCCGGCATGGGACTGACGGCGGATTCGTCGTCTTGCAAGTTGCAACTGTTAAGAATCGTCTTGCCGCCCTTGTCCGTGTGGAGGCGCGGTTGGGACATCTCGGCGGACCTAACAAATCAATTCACGAACAGGCCAATGAGTGTTTTGATACCTTTCTCCACCATCCATCAGCAACGCCGTGGGAATGTATTCCCTTCTACCAACCTGTATTTGACTTGCTTTTGGACTGCTTTTCCGTTCAATGTCAGATATGAAATAGCTCGATCGACTGACGACAGCTCAACAAGGACAATTAAAGGAGTCTCGACGATACTACCTAATTGAGGGCGAACGGTTGAGAGCACCAAACGGGATATTCAGTTTCAACCTCGGGCATGGGTATCCGCAGCTACGCAGAGAGGGTATCCGACTCGGTTTCTTCCTTATACTCACCAGAACTTGCGCAACGGCGGATGAAGTATCTTTTTCCACCAAAAAAATCCAATGCGCAGAAGGAATTTTTTACCGGGGCAGAACAGGTTAGGAATTTAAAGGGGATGCACTCATGACAAAGCCCGAACAAAAGGCGATTGGTTCTGGCCCCACGGGGAGCATTGTTTGGAGCCGTCTGTCAAAGGAATTCAATGTGTTATGTAAGTCTGATGGCATACATGGGGTCATCTGCCCAATCTATGGACAATTACGCGGTGTTCTGGGTCCAGGCATGGAAGCATTATCAAATGTAAACGTCCAAACATTGGCGTGTTGTTTGGGTACACAATACCCGCAAACATTTCCCCCAACACATTCCAAACATTCACGGATGGCGTGGCGACGCAATGTTTGCGCTTTCTGCTGATGATTATGCCTCCTCATTCATATCCTTATCGTGACGGAAGTGCCATGATGCCGCCCACTCTGTTTGCAAAATTGAAGTGCAAAATTGAAGTGATTTGAAGTGAGGAATATGCATGGTTGGATGTGCATGGTTGGATGAACTTGCAAGTACGACCAGCACGTACTTCCATCGAACAACTTGAAAATGGGTAGGGAATCTGTGCGCATTGCTAGGGACTAAACGGCAGTGTATTTACGGACGAGGATGCGGTGGAAGTGTGAAAATTTCCCAAACCAGCGAGATTGAGAGATCCAGATTCTCTAGGTCGGAGCTTCAGGAGTCACGTCGAGTGTGACTGATCGACTGGCGGAGCAAGTGTGCCGGGAGGCGCCCCAAGAAAGCTGGACAATTTTCGTTGGTCGTTTGTAAGATTATCTTTAAGGAAATCATTGTTATACGCTCTCGTTTTTTTTTGTGGTTGTTTTCGATGTTGGTACGTCCAATCACACAATAGCCTATTGCAGGGTTTGAATAGTACTATATTTCTGAGACTGCAGGGTAGGAACGCTCAAAGTAAACACAAGAAAAAATCTATCCCCATAAAACTATAGCGACCAAAGAACAGGATCTGTGCAAATAAGACTTGCACTTGCTATTGACGTCGTTCCTCCAAATCTATTTCCCCCGCCATAGGCGTAGCAGATTCAAACCCAGACTGGTTCCCACCATCAGGTTCAAACTCCGAGTCGCTAAACAAATCCAATACGTCGCCTTCATCCCCGTCGTCATCATCACGACGTCGACGACGGCTGCGAGGGTGTCTGGGTACGCGGAGGTGTGAATTGGATGTTCCGCTCCCTTGTCCTCCAGATCCTGTTCCTCGTCCTCCGTCCACCGGACTTCCATCCCGGGACCCACCACCCTCTCCTTCCCGCATCCCCCCTCCTCGTCCACTCTCTAACCGCATCAAGGCTTCGGACCCGATCCCGGCATCGAACGACTCCTGATACGAGGGTTCAAACAAGCTGGAATCAAAGGACCCGCGGCGTCTCGGCACAACAGCGGATTGTGAGCCTGGTCCGAACACCGGAGGTTCATGTATACGATTACGGGTGCGCAAGAAGGAGATGGCATCACGAATTTTGGCGAAGAAGTGGTCTGCTCCGACCAAATCATAGATGCCCGCTCGAAGGAATTTGAGTTTGCAGTTTTCTCGGACCTTGACGAAACAGACTTCAATGTTGCGGTGGTGGTAGTCTTCTACGATTTCTAGGAGGATTTGGGTAGCACTGGGGAGATAGGGAAGTTAGAGAGCAGGTTTGAGTATATTCGTGAACGCAAACTTTTTACCTTGCATCAATATTAGTAACAGCTCCAAAGTCAAATATAACACTCTTGATGTGTCCACTATCAGCATGTCGAGAATCCTCCCCGACATCCGCCATCGACCCCCCAAAACTGGGCGACGTGGCCCCGAGCCCTGATCCCACTGTCACCGGTTTGGTACGTGGTTCCTCTCCTGGATGAACACCCAAATCCCCATACATCTCAATGCGTTTCAGTCGATCCTTCAACTGGCCGGAGTTTCCAAAAAACAATCCCTCTTCGATGCGGATGACGAGTCCGCCTTCGATGCGCTCCACGTGTCCTGAATCATGCAGGCTTCTGAATTTGGTTTTGACGTGGCCAGTGTGTGGGTCGACGACTAGTGTGCGTCCGAGGATTGCTAGTCGGGTCTGCATAAATGCTCCGCTGTCAGTGTGCGTCTCTTCCATGAAAGATGAAGAGAAGTGTCCCGACCTTTGTGGTATGCTTGATGACAAGGAGGAGGGATACCCCAACGGATAGCAAGGTTCCAGACTCAATCGACACAAAGATCGTGGTCAGGAACGTCATCAGCAAAAGGCCCATATCCTTCCAAGCTCGTAACCGCAGAATGAAATACACATCCTCCAATTCCACCAACTTGAGCGCCGCAACCACAATGATTCCCGCACAAACTGCCGTTGGAAGGAACTCAAAAAACGGAAGCAACCAAATAATGGTACACAAAACAACCACTCCGGTGATGAACCCCGCCAACTGCGTTTTCGCACCCGCTGTGTCATTGACCGCCGACCGTCCCAACGATCCAAACGCCGGGTACGCGCCAAACATCGAGCCGACAATATTCGCCGTCCCGAGCGCGACCAATTCGCGATTCGGTGACGCCGCGTACCGGTGCTTTGTTGCATATGTTTTTGCGACCACGATGGATTCGACGAATCCAATGACCGAGATGAGGATGGCGGAGAGCATCAGGAATTTGACTTTTGCGAGGGTGATGTGAGGGAGTTTTGGGTAGTCGTATTTCGAGGAGACGTTGCCGTGGACGCGGTTAAGGATCGCCACGCCTTGGCAGTCCCATCGAAAGATTTGGGATAAAAGTGTGGATGTGACAACTAGGACCAGAATCTCTGGAACAAATTGAACCCATCGCACTGTGCTGTAGCGCTTTTTGAGAGTTTTCATGCCAAGCAGGAAGCTGATGCTCACAAACGACAGCATAGCGGTGAGGAAGTGCGTTTTGTGTAGGTTCGATAGCGTGTCCAGGAGCTTTTGGATGGGCGACATGCTTTCCTCCATACCCGGCTCTGACGGAGCAGGCACGGTGCTTCCACACTGATTCAGAGGCGGGATGATTCCAAGCAGGGTATCCGACATGTCGATCATGACGACGACAGCCACCGCCAACACAAATCCGCGCAGTAAGGCCCGCGAAAGCACCGAATCCAGGAACCCCAGCCGGAAAAATCCCAACAGGAATGTGAATATCCCGACGAGGAGATTCAACATGGTTGCGATTGCAACATTTTCGGCAATGCTTTGGTCGTCATCGACACCAGTCAAACCATTGTTGCCCTTGATGTCTTTTGCCATAGCATACTCTTTAATCGTAGCTCCCACCAAAATAGAAATCAAAGCTTCAGGTCCAACACCGAGCTGCCTGATGATAAAACCACCCACGTATCAGACGCCGCCCACTTTCGCCATCAAACACAAACAATCACCCCATACCGAGACGTTCCCAAAATCCCATAGATCAACAACGGCACACACGCGGTGTACAACCCATGAATTGGCGGAATCCGCACCAAGGCTTTCGCGTACGACAACCCCTGCGGGACCAACAGGCACGCGACGGTCATACCGGCCAGGACATCGTACTGGAGGTACTCGATTTTGTATTTGGGAAGCCAGCCGATGATGGGGACGTAGTAGCGAAGACGGGTGCGGAAGGCGTTGAGGTAGTACGTTTTGTCGCGGGGTGAGCCTGCGTGTGCGTGTGAGAACGGTCAATGCGGAGACCTCCACGATTTCAAAAAGCACGAATAAACTCACCATCCAGTCCCCTCGCTCCCTCCCTCGAATACTCTGTACTAGCATTCCACCCTTCGTCCTCACTCCATTGCTCAAAATTCGTCAACAACGGACTCGACTCTGTCGGTCGCGCCCTCATGGGTGATCTCCCGGAGCGTGCTTCCCTCCAGTCGGGTGTAGAGGAAGAAGACGGTGGCTGCTGTTGCTGTTGGGAGGGGGTTCCAACGGGGCCGCCTCTGTAGTCCGGTTGGGCCATTTGGTGTGGGAAGAGAAAGAGAGAAGGAATGTCAACTCATGAGAAGAGAAACTCGAACGTGCTCTTGGCCTCGCGGCGATGGGCTTGTCCAGGGGTATCCAAGAAGCCTCAAAAGTATCCAGAGTATCCGCAAAGTAGTTATTTTCGCTTCGAGGTACTCCTGGGTACTCTCGTTAAATGAATTAAACGCCATACTGGACATTTCGACGGGTTTTCATACAGTATATAGGCTTTGGTGTTCCGCATGGAAACGTTTTGTGATGAAAGTGGCGGACTAGAAGAATGGATGAGTTTATTGATTTCTGATGGATTGTATCAATTCCCTCTGACCGGACTTGAACCCGTGTTGCCCTTTTGCACAACTGCAAGGTGGTGCTGTGCATTGAGCCCCAGAGAGCAGAAAGCTTGTTCCGAAACGAACTTCAGAGTAGGATTAGGACTCACAAAGCGTCACATTGTAATAGCGATATGCTGCTCTCCTCGCGCCTTCAACATGATTTTCCACACATGATCCACGAACTACTCTGCTTCCCCCACTCAAGGAGCTTCAGGCACCCAGTTGCGGGCACCCATCCCAACAAAATCGCCCTCAAAGAAAACACGGGCAACCCATATGGTCATCGCCACACGACAGGCACCAGGATGCCCTGCCACGCCGTTGTACGCTCCAAAACTGCACGGCAGTCCAAATTCTGGTACGAGTCTCCCTGGCCCTCCCAACATCATGAAGAAACGGGCAGTCTTTCATTGGAAGAAAGACTGACCAAAAAATACCGACCAACTTTGCACCCAAAGACCCCAATGTTTGCTCCCTGCTCCAAGTCACCCACAGTCGCGGGGGTGCCGGAGCCTACTTTTTCCACTATACTGCACACCACTGGGTGTCCACCACTCCACATCGACTTGCCGAAATCGTTGGAGGTCAGTCGTGTCGAAAAGCTGGGACGCGTCAGCTTTTGATTACCGTCCTGCGCCACTCCTAGTCTGAGTCGCTGATTGGCCAGAAATGTCGGGCTTAGCTGCTTGAGCGTGGCTTCGGGCAATGCGGGTGTGGCTTTGAACATGGATCTCTCGTCTTTCCCCAAGATCACCTCCCATCGCCCATCACCCTCGTCGCCCATCGCGAGAAAATGAGCATGGCGTCCCTACCCACCGCCCTCCTCCTAACCGCTCTTCTAACAACGGGACGCGTATTGGCGTGGGAGGAAATATCGTATACGGGCGACCGATGTTCAGGTATCCCCCGCCGGTCAACCCGCACCTCCTTCGTCCCCCTAGCCCCTATCTATTCCACAGGCACCGCCAGCAAAGATACAGTCTACCCTGGCTTCTGCCCACCCACCGCCGCCACGCAAGGCTGCGTTCCGCACCCCATCACCCCTTCCCTCTCTGTCCGACGCTCCTGTACCCCACATTCTGCCTCTGCGTTGACGACAGGAGGGAGCGGTGCGATGTGTCGCTGTTCTCCGCTTCACCCTCGCCGAATAAGAATTATAGCGTTGTTGTGACGTATGAGTCGGGGAGGACGTGTGCGGCAGGTGGAGTGAAGAGTAAGGAGATGTGGGTGGCGGATGGGACGTGTTTTGCGGTTGCGAAGGGGTTTGCGAGAGTGGGATGTCTAGGCGGTGGTGGTGGGGTGAGGTTGGAGCGGTGCAGGTACAGTCCATGCGTGTATATGTGTTATTTTGTTGACGTGGCGCGTACATCTGGTGTTCAGTTGACAATGCGCGGTGGGTACTGGACAACGTTTTTCAAATGTCATCATGAACATGTTTTTCTCCAAATCAGCGACCGGTTATGCACCTCCAACTGTGTGCCAACCACACCCTCACTCAACCGCTGTGAATCTCTCTCGGATAATATCACCATCACCATTATCTCTTGCGGGCCACCCGACTTTGCTGCTCGCAACATACCAGCTGGGACAAGCACCACCACGCTGCGGGCTACGGTGTCATCGCAACCCACAAGTCAATCGTCAGGGCCACTGTCCAACTCTACGGACTTGTCCGAAAATACCAAAAGAGTGATTGGAATCAGCGCGGGTGTTGTAGGGAGCGTGTTGTTGATGACTGCGCTGGGTGGGTTTGGGTATTTAAAGTACCGGCAGAGACATCATCGGAAGTCTATATACCATGAGGAGATATATGTTGATGGTTTGAGTTCCACATGTGGCAGTGGTGATAATGATGAAGGCCCGGTAAGGGACGTGGAAGTTGTTACGGTGCAGCATAAAGGGCAGCAAAGGCAGGAATGAAAAATGGAGATGGTGGATGCGTGGAGGTTATTAGACTGCAGTTTTGTATCTGTTGGGCCCCGTATTATTTTGTATATCCCGCCCTATTAGAATATTAGACTAGATACCGAATGTATCAGGCACACGAGAGAGAGTCTTATAAGTCTATTGTATGGGGCAGGTCTTTTTGGCTCCAAGCATCGGTGTAAGCGCTCTTCAAAACTCCAGTGACCCCAATACACATAGTTCCATTGTTTGCTTTGGTGAACGCCCATCGCTGGAAAAGGAGCAGACGCTGCAAGGAAAGCGAGCAACCTCCCAGAGTAACCTTTTTTTTGGATACCCTGTTCGCGCAGTCGGAAAGCAGCAGAAATTACGTACTGTATTTTAGAAATGGATAACCCGCAGTTATCATTAAAGGGCGGACCATTCGTTTCAATGGGTGGTTAGATATGGTCTTCCGCTGTTACGTTCTGTGTTCTTCCCTCATTGACAACCAACCCCAATTTAAATGTTCCTAAATGTTGAACGGACCCACCATCTAGAGCATCCCAGGAGCAGAAGGTGAACATCAGTCAGTATAAAAGGAGCAGAACACAGTATATTTTGATAGTAATCGACGAGTATCGAGCGACATCAAGCGGCAGGTTGGACGGCTCCAAAAATCTGTTTGTATGTGTGGAGGCACCTGTCAGAAGTACTTTGGCAACAGAATGTGTGTGGATCAGAGCAGACTGTTGGCGAAGCGAACGCGAAATCAATCCCACATCTTGCAAGGAAATGGCCCGCTTCCGTTGCAAAATTTGGGACTCACGCACCGTCTGGTGTAATTCTCGCACCGGGCAAACGGTTGCAGATTTCGATGATATGGACGAATCATTGTATGAGGTTGGCGACAAGACAAACATTGATAATCGAAATCACATTCACTACGATGACGAGCTTCTACTACATAGTCCCCACCGGGGGAACTAAGAATATTGATGATTAAAAACAGTTTACAAGCCGATTGTCTTTTTTTTTTTTCGCTAATCCTACATAATCATTCATAGAATATTGACCACCCTCGAAATTTCAACGCCTCTTCATATCCAACTTGAGGCCATGTTTCAGTCCCATCGTCACCGTGAAGACTTCCGTCAGGGATTGACCAGGAACAAGGGTGAAATCGTATCGTTGGACGATGCGGGCAAGAGCCATCTGTTTTGCAAACGGGTTAAAACATAGGAAATGGGAACACAACTAGTTGGGGTAGTTCCACAGCGTCAACGAATGATTTCGACAACGTACCCGCATATTCAGATTGGCGAAACGCATGCCGACGCACATGAAGGGACCAGCTGTCAACGACAAAGAAACCAATGATTGAGCCTACTGCTAAGGCATTGCGGGACGGAAAGGAACACCTCACGAACCTCCAAATGGCATGTACGCAGGGTTGGTTTTTGCAGCCTCGTCAAACCAGCGTTCCGGGCGGAATTCAAGAGGTTCCGGCCAGTACTTTTCATCGAGGTGCATGATTCGCCAGTTGATTGCTATCTCGGCCTGAATAAATCCGAAATTGAAGAAAATTTTGAGTGAAATGAAGATGCTTGACAGCGGAGAAGCAGGAAATACTTGCGTCGGCAGGGATCTGCCACTTGCCGCCAAGCAATGCGGGTTTCTTAGCTCTGCGTTGACTCATGGGTGCGGGACCGTAAAGACGCAGCGACTCTTTGATGACTGCGTCGAGGTATCTGATTTGCAGGTAATTGCGGCGGTAAGCAAGCGCCTCCGGTATTTGGAATCACAAAATGTCTGCATACACACTTCAATGAACTTATGTCGGCGCTGGTTTTCGGAACACCGTCTTTGCCGAGGACCGAGTCGAGTTCATCTTGCAATTTCTTCTTTTTGTCGGGGTTTTGGGCGAGAAGCAGGAGGGTCCACACCATGGTGTTGGCGGATGTGTCTTGACCTATTGTAGAGCGGTAGAATCAGCAAAGGTCCACCACAAGAGGCCAGTTCATACTGGTGCATACCGGCAATGAACAAGAGGACCAAATTGTCAAGAATGTCTTTCTTTGAAACGCCCTGGAGTGGAATGGTGTGAGAAGGAAACGACTGCAGGTATCCGCCAGATTCAAGAAACCCTACCGCTTCCGCTTGCAAAAGCAGACTCTCCAGCAAATCACCCTCACGCTTGTCACTGAGTCGCAGCTGCTCTGCCTTGGCCTCCATAATGCCCTCAACAATATCCCTAACCTCCTTGATAGTATCCCCCAACTTGTCACCAACAAACCGCCAGAAAGGGGGCGGCAACCCCGATGCCCTCTTCTGCAATCCCAGCATGATCTTGTCCATCAATTTGCCTGCGCTCCCCAGGTTTCCATTGTCAATTGTGGGATCCAAGCGTGATTTGAGGAGTTGAAAGTCAGCGCCCAGCACGGCGTGCCCGAGGGAATCAAGTGCCATTGTCGACAGGTCATTGTAGACCTCGACGGGCGTACCAGCCGATGCCTGCGCGTCCCAGATGGGGAAAAGCGAATCGAGAACCTCATTGATTTTGGGAATGGAGGCGTTCAAGTGCGAATTCGTGAATGCGGCAGAAATGACTTTCCTAATTTCAGTGTACAGGCAAGCATGGACAAAATAAGGATCCATTTCAATAGTTTCAAGTCATTTCCCAACTTACCGATGTTTTTTCCATTCTGGTCCTTCGATTGAAATGATAGTAGCTTCTCCGAGGAGGCTGGTCCAGCCAAAGTTCAGCACGCATGTCATGAACCATACACATTCTGATCAAAAACTTACCCAAAAAGCAGTCGGAGCTGCTCTGCTCGACCGTACGTTTCAGTATCGTTCAAAACTTCTTTCGCGAGAATCTTTTCGGCATGACATGGGGAATAGTCAGTCATAATCGCGCATCACAGATCAGATCAGCCTCCACTGCTACGCATACCGGATCTGATACAAGATACAAGTCTAACCACAATATCTTCATACGCCCAATTGGCCCGAGAGCTTTGGAGAGCTTCTCAAAGTAGAGGTGGTTTGCCTGTACTTTAGCACTTTTCGCCACCTCGCGGAAGATCCCAAGGAAGGGTTCTCCACCCGGGTACATGGGAACATTTGTGCTAGGGTACGCTGCGCGGTACTGGGGTTTTACAACAGTATGATCAGTATGGCAGGCACATGAGTATCTAAGAATAATGTACTCGGTAACGGACCAGGGAATGAAGCGCGGCCAAACCTCCCGCCGCAAGCAAGATCGCGACAGCCGGGCTGCGTTGAAGGGCATCGAGTGCTGGGGCTACTGCCTGGTCCAGATTGTCCAACAGCATTATGAGGGCGGATAGTTTATTTTTCGGGTGGATGAGTGTCGTGAAAGGGCAAAGCGAAATGAGGGAAGGGTTTTTGTAGCAGCTCTATGTGGCTGGCCACGCCACTCCCTATAGCGGAGATAGAAGAGCGGAGATGATTACTTTTGGGTTCGGACAACCGACGCGTCTGACCCTCTTGACCCTCTGGACCCTTCCACGTCCTGAGTTATTTACATACAATTTCAAACATTCACTCGCGTATTGAGGGCGAGAGTTCACGAGACTAATCACCGATACTGTATTTACGGTAATCCGGGAGGCAGCATACCCGCACAATCCACTCGAATATCCGTGTTTTCACAAACTTTGTCCGGTACGCCGGTCTCCGCCTGACAAAATCACATTGGCGTGTCGCGTTCTGAACCGACACGTCGGTTCGATGAAGCGCATTTGTAAAAAGACTCGGAGATGGAAGGCGGACGACCGCTTTATCCCCGTGGAAAAATGCAAAGGCGATGATCCTCCCATTCGGGTGCACTGCCATAAAACGTTCGTCCGATGTCGGATACCGTCATTTGGGAGCCGTAGAAGAACCTGGGCACAAGGAAGTAAGGGATGCTGGAAATCCCGCGGTCGCATTCTCTATACCAACACGAATTCAATGCCGCCGTTGCCTTTCTTATACACGAGTCAATGTCTCCGAAAAGAATCATCCACGACGGCTTGTTCTTGTGTTGCACTTTGGTTTTGCGCTGACCTAGTTTCAATGACATATGATACGTATGGTCGCATTCATGTCCAAAGCTCAAAGGTGAACAGGGACAAATAATCAAAGGAGTATCACGCCGCTGTTCCCAAAATGCGCAGGGAAGAAAACGCACACCATGTGGAACCACAGGGTTTCTACACCGCACAACCAAGATTCTGTGAACTAGTTGTTTTTTGCGTAGTCCATATGTACACTCCCAGAAAACTGAAGAATCCATCTACCAACAGAGGTCGGACGGCCTCTTATTTGACATTCAAGCCACTCACTCTCTACATACGTTCGTCCAAGTTAAAGCGCCCCCACCGCGGCTTTTGCGGCTGCCGCATCTCCCAACCCTAACCTCCTCCTCAACTCTACCAGCAGCCCTGCCTTGTCTTCTTCTGTCGCTCCGCCACCCAGCACCGCCGAGTTTTCTTGCGCGCGGCGGTGGAGGTAGGGGATTGTGACGGAGATGGGGCCGTAGGGGATGTACTGTGTGGAAATTAAGGAATTAGATGGTTCTCCGAAAAGGCATATGAAAACATCGATTGCTCGACATACCTTGTACGCCTTATACCCATCCGCCGCCAACCCAAACGTCGTCGGATCCTTCATCCCCATCAACTGCGCAAACGCGACACTCCCTTCCCCTCTCTGGATCCCAAACTTTTCCATCGCCTCCTTAGCCCTCTTAACGCTCTCCTTATTATGCGACGCAACCACAAAACTCAACGGCCTGACATCCCCACCGGCATCCGCATCAGCCGCCTTTATAACCGAAATCTTCTCCGCCAAAAACTCCACCGCGGAATTATACGCCTCATGCGTCGCCTCCAACGACGGTTGGATCGGGTCCGTTAGATGATCCCACTCGTTCGCCAACTCCCTCTCGGACTGCATGTACGCGCCCCGCACGAGTTTCACGCCGAAAGCGTATCCGCCCCTCTCTGCCCGCTCCACATCGATTTCCAACCGCCGCCTTGCGTCTTTGAGGTACATTTGGTATGTGTTGTACGCTATGGGGCCCTTACGGCCTGACTCGTTCACGCCGCGACCGGGCAAGGGTGGGTTGAATTTCCAGCAGATGTAGAGTGCGAGGTCGTCGATGGCGGGCTGGAAGTAGGTTTGTTCTGCGTCGATCATGATGCGGACGCGGAGGGAGCGCGCTTGGTGGAAGATGGAGTCGATGTAGGGGATGAGGTTTTGGACGGTTGTGATGTCGGCGGAGGTGATGGGGTGGATGAATTGGTCGCGTTCTGCGTCGCCTGTGGAGGGTGGGGG
>JADGKA010000298.1:0-26287 GCA_027604605.1 Borealophlyctis nickersoniae
ACCCCCGCCAGTCACGTTTCAGTCACGAGTCACATTTCAGTCGTTATTTCACCGCGCTCGGCACAGGCCAACCTACCTTGGGCGGCTGCCCTCTCCGCATTCTACATAACCTTCATCAAAACAAAACTGCGCAGTAGCTCACTGCTGCTGCGCGTTGTGACGAGTTTGAACCTACTTTGATTAAATTAACGCGTAAGCCACCCGCTTGGGGCAGCAACTTTTGTCCCCTTGTCCGGCCCCGCGCATACACCACGTTTTCTTGGAAAAAAAACCCCCCAACCCTATGTGCAGCTACTAAAACTTATCCCCAACCAACACACCTCTAGCCACTTTCACTCTCCTATTTACCACCTCCCTATCCTCAGCCTTCACAATTCCATCCGCCTGTCTCCCCACCAAAAACTGTTTCAAGAAAAATGATATGCCCTCCCTTACGGACGCAGCCGCCTCCGCCAAACTTCCCGTCGTGATGCGCTCAAACACGGTGCGGATGCCGGCGTCGGGATCCGGACGAGATTGCTTGTGATGCATTTTTTGGGGCGGTGCGGGTGCGGTGAGGAGTGTTGTGAAGAGGAGTTGGCAGAAGAGGATTTGGTGGGGTGAGAGGGAAGTGAAAGATAGGACCTACAAACAACCAACATGGACCAAGAGAGGTTGTGAGCAAACGCCTTCCTCAACGCAATCCCGGAAAAAATGCTTTCCAAAGTCTTCTCACCTTCAACACAGCCAATGTCAACGCTCCCGTTCCAATCAGATGCGCATACAATCTCGCAAGGTGCGACACCTTCCGCACGGTCATACGCTCTGCATCATCTTCCGCATCTTCCGCCATCGCCTTCAGTGCATCCCATAATGCAAACTGGAAGGTAATTTTGTACGCGTGGGCATGGTCGCAGAACTTTTGCGCGACGAGGGCGTAGTAGGGATTGAAAACTTGCTCCTGAACGAACCATGAAATGTTAAACCAGTAAGACACATTTCCAGCCTAAAGGAATTGGAGCACAACAAGTACCTCGCTTGAGCAGTGAATCAAGACGCGTACAATCTCCCGCTCCTGCTTGTCCTTAAGACGGAGCTTCAAAAGTCGCTCGAACGCATCGACACAATCCTAAAACAACCCTGTCAGTCCAATACTCGCTTCGCCAGACAAAAAACGCAATATCCCTAGAACCCAACCTCACCTCACTACTCATCAAAACGACAAAAATACTCCTCCTCACATCCGTGTTCATCTTCTGAGCGCGGGCAAGCCTCAGGAGATCTCCAGACGCCGACCCAACCGTTTCCGTCACCGCCGCCGCACTGGCCCCCGCATCTTCCCCATTGGCATCTGCCTGGCGTCCGACCCAAGCCGCCCCCACAAGCCACCATTTGCCTTTGGTGTGAATCGACCGTATGTCGTCCAGGGACACCCGAAGTGGTTCTGTTCCGTGCACTGTTGAAAAGATCCGATTGTGTCAGATGGTTCTCCAACGTTCGAAAATTTGACATGGGAAGTGAGGCAAAACATACGTGATCGTTTTTTGACAAGGTTGTTCATAAACTTCTTCAACCGATCTTGTTGCATGTCGTTATCCGCGTTCTTCTTTTGTAGCTTTCTTTTATTGTTTTTCAAGTCCATTATGGTTTCCATCATGAACTTTGCACGGGTGCTGTAAACAGAAAGAAATAAATCAGAGACAAATTCCATGAGGATGCGAGATTCACGGCAACGGTCCTACCTCAAGCTGTCCGCATCTCTTTTCCCCATCGCTTCCTGAACCATCAAGACAATCTCTTTCAATGACGCCGGATCGTCTGTGCGCAATTGGAACCCGCAGACTGGACCAGAGCGCGATGAATACTCGCACACTTTACACGGGAAGAATATGTCATGAAACTATACCTCGCAGTATTCGTAGCAAAATTTCCACATCTAGTTCCGCCAACGTCCCGATAGCCAAACGAACTATATCATACACAATAACACACGCGACCACCTATTTGAAGAGCGACACCAAGCAAATCAGCTTCAACGTCGCCTCGCAGTTCCCCGGCCGGGCAACGCGCTTTGCCACAAACCTCAAAATTGTACAAATACGCCAATAGGGTGACAAGATTCATGCATTTTTTACTCCTAGCCTCTGCACTGTCGGGCTTATCTTTTTGGCTCTCGACCCACTCGGTACGTGACTTATCCAAAAGCTCCACCACCGTTTGGACCATATGGGCGACTATCGATGATGGAAGTAAGCATCCGAGGCGCACCCCGTTTAGCGATGCGGACACTCACCAAACTCTAACCCAATTATATTCCCGAGAGTTGCAATAAACGCCGCATATGTCATGACAAACGAATCAAGGAGGTTCGCGTGGTCTCCGATGTATGATACAATCAAATCCGTCAGGATCTCCGTCACATCTGTCAAAGTGCATGACGTTTAACCAACATTCAATTTGGCGTCGGTGCTGTCCGAGAAAAGAAACTCACCATGACGACTGTGGTTGCGGTAGGACTCTTCTACTCCGGCAAGGATCGATTCCATATTGGCATCGCTCAATCTGGACAGCAATTCAAGGTTAATGAACAGCCGTCTCACTAGACCCACCGCGGCCCGTCTCGCGCCTACCTGTTGAGAAGACCTTGGAGCTGACGCTTGAGACGCAAATATTGCTCACTTTTTGTTGTGGCCTGCTGCCGGAGATGCGGTGGGACATATTTCCCCGCTCCCGCGGTGGTTGTTTTGGCAACTGCAACCTCAACTTTGGTCTCCCTAAATGGTTGTTCCATCGATATTCCCACTTCATCATCCGAAGCGTCATCATCCGCGCCTTCATCCGATTCGTCCTCCTCCGAAGTCATGTCAAGCTCGTCGATGCCTTCAGAATCGCTCTGCTCATCGCCAAAGTCCAAGACGTCTTCATCGTCGTCATCGTCCTCCTCGTCCTCCTCTTCATCGTCCGTTCCTTCCAAGCCTCCTTCCAGTACTTCTTCGCCCTCCTCCAAATCATCATCCGACTCAGAGTCGTCATCCGCCTCCATTTGTTGACCCTGAGCTCCATCCTCCTCCGCCCCCATCAATCCTTCAAAAAGATCTTCAGAAAGAAGACGCGATTATCAGCAACTATCCAATGATTCATCCACAGCATCGAACAATCGCACAACTTACAATCCAACCCATCCTCCGTGAATTTTCCGGGCAACTTCTTGTTCTTCTTTTTGATTCCCAGCAACTTTGCATATTTTGCAATATCCCTATCATCCTCTGCAAAGGTGCCCGACGCCACGGACGGACCACCATCCAGCAAATTCTGCTCTTGCAGCATTCGGTAGAATGCTGGATTGGTTTCGGCGAGTTTTTCTAAGCGCCGCTTTTCTGCTTTTTTGGCCTCTTTCGGCGTGGGTCGAGAAGGACTAGGTGTGGGTAATGAAGCGGGTGTGATGAAAGGGGAGGAATCGGTTTTAGTTTTTTTCGTTGGGAGGTGGGATGCGTCTCCGTTATCCCTCTTTCGCTTGTGTGTGGATGGGGACGGGTGTGACTCCTGCACACACTAAAGTTAGGCTACCCTATCCGCTGTTCGCACAATGTCACAAACACGTTTCGCACCTCCTGACGATCCTTCTTATGGCCATAGTTCTGCTGCTTTCGCTGGCTCTTTTCGAGGCGTTTCTGCTTCCGCTCGTCTTTTCGCGATACGAGCTTCTTGGTGAAGCCTCGGAATGCAAACCTTTTATCAAGCTCCTCATCTACACAAACCACCCAACCGTCAGCAACGAGCGCTCTACCATTTGGTCGTTCGTAGTTCATGGTTACCTTGGGCTGTGGACTTTGAGAGCTCTTGAATAAAGTTGGAGGGGAGGTCTGTGGTGGCCGACCGCTGTTTCCCGCCTTGGTGTCGTCCTCCCCGACCTCTCGCGCCCCCACGCTGGTGTCTACCAGAAGAACTTTTTACGTGCGACATGGACTGCTAAGTTCAACAAACGCGAAGAGAGCAGGAGAGCCTCGAGTCTGGACGCCAAAAAGAAATAATATTCTTACGTAAGCGGTAAGTCAGCCACGACGCGAAGTCAAGACACGCGTTTGGACGAGTTGGACGACAACCCGCAAAACTCGCCAGAGATCGTCCAGCATTTCGGGGAACGCTCAACCCAGTCAACAGAGTACAGCTCACGAACAAACATTTTTGTCCAGTACATTTGCTGGAGGAGAGAATCATCCTGGTTTCCATCATACAATTCTAAGGAATTTCCTTCCCAATGTCGGATACCGAGCCGGCGCCGGCGCAACCTCCAACCCCTCCCGCAACGCAGCCACCATCAACACCTGGACCTCGAGGGAAATCCCGCGATAATGCAACATCTCGTGTACCCTCTCGAGCTGTATCGAAAATGTCCCTCGCGCCTCCAGAGACAGGGAAAAGCTCCCTGTCTCTCCATCCTCCAGTGTCCGAAGCTGGTCCTTCGACGACATCAGACCCGGCAGATGGACCTCCAGCGGAAAATACCGGTCCTCCTCCGGGAACTATGCCGCTCTTTTTGACTACAGCAACACAGGAATTGTTTAAAGTTAAAGGGGGGGAGGATCTCACTGCCGAGAACCCGTTCAAAATGATCCCGAAAGCGGACCTGATCGCGGATCTAAACGCTAGGTTGGCGATAGGTGACTTTTATCCTGCCAAACAAATGATTCTGGTAGGTGGCTGTCAAGCCGGAAAGGAAGGGGAACGAGACGAGGCGGAGGTCCATTCTGATTTTGGCCACTTTTGAAAATTCGCAGGATTTTCCACAGGAAGAGATGTTACTGCATTGGGACCAAGAATTCAAATACGGCCAGAATTATTATCTCTGCGTGACAGTTGAAGCAATGGAGGCGATACTTCACGTAAGGACCTGCCCAGCAAAACATCAGTGGTACTGGAATCGATCATTGAACTGATATGAATGCAATGTCAGCCAGTGATCAAGGAAGAATCAGAGGAAGCATTAGCGCTGCTAAGCGGAATCAAGAAGGCGCCAGTTTCAAAGCAATGGGAGTCCCTGGGAAGCGATAAGGAGATTGATTCGGAGAAAGTGGTTCATAACCGGGATCTGGTAACTGTAACGCACCAGCATATGCGTTCGCGAACACCGTAGTCTAACTTTCGCTTTCGTTCAAATCAGATTCACGTGAGAGTATCCCGGAAGCGTCGCGATTTTGGCAGTCTGTGTAAATTCGGCGACCGCGACGCCCATGATGGTTTTGTCGAGTGTCGGCCGTTCCGAGATCCAACGTATGAGTTAAGCAGGATGGAGGTAACGGCAGCAGTGCAGGTATCGTCAGCTTCAATATTGGCAGAGCATTTGGCGGAAGCAGGGTCTGACCGGGATTTCAGGCCGTACCAGAGCTGGTCGATTCGACTGCGCAAACGGCATGGTAAGTTCTTTTGGTGTCCCTTTTGTGTTGATTGATGCCATGCTTATAATCTGGGCGAAATTTTTAGGTTCCGTCCCGTCAACTTTGCAGTCCAGTATGAGCCCGCTTTCTTCTCCGAAGAGGAACAAGCCAGAGAACTTGGGTCCGACAGCATACTGGACTTTGTGAGAACGGTGTCGGCAAGGTGGTAATTACCATCCCCTTCTGAAAGAGTGAAAAAGCCGGTTTTGACTAGCGTTGGAATGAATTAGATTCGAAAAGGCGCTGCGACAAAACAGCATCATGGACATATTCGAAGATGATTACCAGAACCTCGGCGAAGAGGATATGACGCTGGAACAAGGAGCTCATACATACCTACAGGTTCGTAGGAGGAAATCTGAAAACAAATTCGAAAGTCCTACCTGACACTCACGTCGTCATCGCACTCCTCCCTCCTCCTAGGAATACCAATCATTCACCGACCTCCGTCATAGCAAAGACAAATCCATTTCGTGCGTTGATTGGCATCCGACTCAGCGCGGTAAGGCTCCCACATTCATATTTTACCGTTTCGCTGACTGCTAAAAATTATGCATCCATTAGGCATTATCGCAATATCGTGCACCCAGCGCGCAGCATTCGACGAACGGGTAGAAATGGGTTTCAACGTCCGCTCGAAACAGTCTATGATCCTTATTTGGAGTTTCCATGATCCAATTCATCCGCAGGTATGCGTCCGTGTTTGATTTGGGGAAGAGTGCAACCAAAATTGGACCCGAAAATTCACGACTCTTATTTCTTGCGGCCACAGTTGATGCTGGAAGCACCTGAAGATGTTGGATCATTCCAGTTTAATCCGTATGATTCGAATATCGTGGCGGGCGGGTGTTATAGCGGACAGGTACGAACAAACGCAGCTTTTGAATTTAAGCGAAACATCAATCTTTAAGGGTGGCATGTACTGACATCCCGGATTTAGATTGTTCTGTGGGATATAACCGAGTATCAAGATAAACTCAAAACAAATCGAAAGTCTGCACGCGCGGGCACAGCGGCGGGTGGTGGAATGGGTGGTGAAGAAGCCGCAGGGAATGCTGCTGCACCAGCAGCCGCAGCCGGAGGAGGAGGTAGTGCGGGAGGTGGGAAGGATAACGGTGAAAGGCATACCGACATCCCAATTGTGCATTGGCTGGCTGTATCATCCATCGAGGCGAGTCATCGGGCGCCGATTACGGACATTCAGTGGTTACCAAAGAATCTTGAGGTATGAATTTTAGCGATTTTGCATGTTCAATATCTCCGCTTTTCTCCATCAATCGCGAAATGGTGACAGTTTTTAGTAGCTTGCACATACAGGAGAATTTGTGGAAAATGGGGACAATGGGCATCGTCAGTTGGTCACCACGTCGCTGGATGGGCAAGTCTGCTTTTGGGATTTGAGGTCCAAGAAGGAACTAAAGGCGCTGGATTTGACATGGAAACCATTTTTGAGGGTTAGTGACAAGAACAAATTTGGTGGCGCTCCTCCTGATAGGAGCCTGTGGCCTTACACGCAACTGTCACCATCAAAAAGGTGCCACTAAGTTCAATGGACAATACATTCGACTACGGCCTCACAAAAATCAGCATACGCAACGCTAAACCCGATCCATCCAGCTCTGGTACGTTCCCATTTTCCCGGTCGGTCAATGACCCACGCTGCTGCTCACTTACTTGTCCATAGAGCAAACCTCAGCCGCACGTCCCGGATCACCCGAGAAAGCCCGTCCCACATCGTCTGAAAAACCTCGAACAGCAACAGCCGACAAGGACAAAGCCGGAGGAGCCGGTTTCAGTTCCAAATTTTACTGTGCAACGGAAGAGGGCGATTTGGTGTATTCCAATTGGTTGGCTGAGAAGGCCAATGAGGAGAAAGGTAGGCGTGGGTGTGAACCACTTGGTCTTTCTGCAGACATTGTGAGTACTTTAAAACAGACATATTTTTATGGCAGCCTCGCGAGTCGAACACGCGTACAGTTATCATTTCGGTCCCATGAGCGATTTGCAACGCTCGCCGTTTTTTCCGGATATACTGTTGAGCGTGGGGGGTTGGTCGTTCCATATCTGGACAGAAAGTGTCACGGTAAGTTGTTTCCTCATTTCCCCATCCGTCCCGCTCGCCTTTCCCGCAACGTTTTTGAACCAAATGCGCAGTCCGGACCTCTTCTGTCCTCTGCACCCTCCTCATCCTATTTTATCTGCGGACGATGGAGCCCGACCCGTCCGGGCGTGTTCTACATTTCAAAAGCGGATGGAACGATAGAGGTGTGGGATTTGCTGGACAGGTGACAAGCACATTCCGTTCCCTTCGCTCTCTGTTCAAAACAGTAAACCTCTATAATCGGCGACCTTCCGCAGATCTCACCTCCCCTCAACAGTCCAAAATATCTCGTCAATCGCCGTGTCGTACATGGCCATCCACCAGTACCCAGCCAAATCCTTCACCCACCACCAGTTCATCGCGGCGGGTGACGACGAAGGAACGTTGCATATTTTGGAGGTACCAAGGAATTTGACGAAGCCTTCCAAAAATGAGGTGCGCAAGTCAATCTCTAATGGACCACCCGACAAATCATTCTGCTGCTAACGGCTCGCTGCAAACACAGAAATCGTTCGTACGAGCCTTCTTCGATCGCGAAATCCGACGCATCGCTTACGTACAGCAACGAAAACAGTTTCGCGTTGCGGAACGCTCAAAGTTTGAGGCGGCTGCGCTCGAGGCTTTGGTCGCTGTAAGATCCATTTCCAATTCCGCTCCCTCACATCGCGTCTCAGACGGCTCACGTAATTTTTGTACATACTTTCCAGAAAACCGCAAAGAAGGAGGGTGAAGCTGCACCAGCCGGCACATCTCCTCCCGGCACTGCACCGGCAGCAGCCGCACCAGGAACGCCTGCCGCTGCCGGCGGCGGCGGCGATGGGGCGGGTGGTGGGGCCAAGGGTGAGGATGATGAGGAGAAGGCAGAGCAAGAGTATCTGAAGATGGAGCACAAGTGAGTTGTTTTCAACTGCATTGCTTTACCGACACAATCTGATGACAATGATCTTTTTGCTTGGTTTGATTGCAGTTTCCTCGAGATGGAAGGACTTTTACCTGTTCCTCAAGAGGCATGATGTATACAGTTCGGTCATGCATTCATTTAAGACACAATAAATTTAAGTCATAGTTGTTGGAACATGGTGCATGGGGAGACCGAGAAGAGCATGCCATTCCTTTTTTGTGGTTCAAGTAGCACACTCAACTCACCCCGCGATACAATAAAGTGAATGATGGTGGTAACTGGTGTTTATACTATGCGGCTTCTAACCATCGTAAATCTATCGACCCTATCTAAACGATCTTCCCCTGTCTTTCCGTCACTCTTGGTTTGATTGGATACCTTCTCACCGACCTCGCTCTTCCCCTTCTCCGCAACAACCTCCATACTCTGTGCTTTCTGTGGTAACGGTTCTTTCACGGTCGTTGAAGGCTGATCTGGAGGGAACGCAACTGTTTTGGCGTGCTGATGGTGATGAAGATGGTGCTCATCTTGCAATTGCAATGTTCTCCGGCGGGCAACTTTGAGTAAACTCATCCCGACGACAACTTTGAAAAAAAGAAGGCTGGAGAAAATATGACACGAAAATCAACAAACGCCAATACCACAGAAAAGTTGAATCAAAATCGCAATGTGAGAGGTTTACTAACCACAGGAATATGCCTCCTACTGCGGCAATCCATGTGGCCACTGTTGCAGCCTTTTCCATAATCAAGTTGATATCCTGATTCGCCATCCACTTTAAGAACCCATCCCGTAAAGTCTCCCAATCCGATGCGGCAATCCACGATGAAAGGCGTATGATGGATGCCAATGCATCATGCGGCGGCTTTGTATCGTGCCCGAACTGGTTACCACCAACCTCATCGTGCACGGGTGGTCCAATATACCCGAGCATTTGCAGCGTCTGCGTGGCCACACGCACGACGAGGCACGAAAGAGGAATCGACACGAATCCTATCCGCCGCGCTACAATCGGCGATTGGTCTACAAAGGCCTGAACAGTGAATTAGGCTCACCAATCCACGCGCAACAGCGTAAACACTGGCGGACTCACCATGTGACTCTGCTCTTCTTCCAACAATAAACTACCTCGCCTGGAACCGCCCTCACCTATATCCTCCCCCTTCCGACCCTTGGCTCCAGCGAGATCTCTGCAGAGGCTATCTCTGAAGCGACCATACACCGTCGGTTTGATCTGGTTGAACTTTGTTATAAAAGCATGTTTCAGCCAATCGACGAGAACTTCTGTTCCGTAAACTACGATAACAGGAGTCACTAGAGTCTCCAGCAATTTGTATTCGGGAGTTGCGAGAAATGATTGAAAGGTTTTGAGCAACGAAAATGGAACAGCGACAAGGGCGGCCCAAGTGGATGGGATCGAGATATCAAAAGACAGGATAGTTTCTGCGAACGCAGCGGGGACGGAATACGGAAATGCGTACGATCGGAGGTATGTGATGGCTTCATCGAAGCTTGAGCCACCAGTAAGTTCGATAAAGTTTCGCAGAGTGATGATGCCAAGAAAGACCGACAGTTGGAATCGCTCGACAATATCTGCGTGGAGATGAGTGAATCGTGTTGGTCTTTTACCGAAAGACGTGGCTATGTAATCGGTATTGGCAAGTATTTTCCCTGCACACACCTGCACAACTCAATTGAAACAGATTTTCTCGTTCAAACTTCTTGAAGACGCTCCCCTTAATTTCCACAAACTGATTGCTGAGAAGCAAAGTGAGCAGTGCATTGTTATACGAATTGACTGCTACATTCAAAGTCATGACTTGATAGAAGAGAACAATGGAGTGGGTGAAGACGTATAAAAGGGCCACCACAAAATGCGTAAATCGTCCGAGACGCCGTCGATGAGTGGAAGTTGGAGATGAATGGGCTGAACGCACGGCGGTCGCCGAGAAAAGAGAGTCCAGTATGTCGTGCCCAAACGCAGAGCAAAGTTTGTCGCAAATCTACAGAACAAGTGATCCCGACAGAAGGGCAAGTCAGATAGTGCGGGAGCGAAAACCAATATTCGGATACTGACCTCAAGAACGTTGAAAATGACATAAAGCTTTATAATTGCTTGACCCCGGACCGCATGGTATAATCTCGACGCATCAAATGACTGAAGCATGTACCAACATAGACAGATGAGAGCTCCCTTAATCAAGTCGCATTTCTGAGCGGATTTTAATGGTGTTGTCCTGAAAGGAAAATCAGCACTGGAGTTTGTAAGGGAAATGCAGACGTCTGTCGCGATGGAATTCAAACCTGAAAACGAAAGACTTTAACAGCTTCCCAAGTGCGATCCCAATGCGAATGGGAAGTATGGTAAAAATGTACAA
The DNA here is from genome assembly GCA_027604605.1 of Borealophlyctis nickersoniae. Lineage (NCBI taxonomy): Eukaryota > Fungi > Chytridiomycota > Chytridiomycetes > Rhizophlyctidales > Borealophlyctidaceae > Borealophlyctis > Borealophlyctis nickersoniae. The sequence goes on from JADGKA010000298.1 coordinate 10,795, forward strand.
AAACGAGTCGAAGCAAATCAGGTATCCAAAGGTCATAAGCTGCCAGAAAGATATCATTTATTTGTTCTATTTCTGAAACAAGGAAGCTCGTTACACCAATGTCGGTCCAGCGCCCCTCACGCACCCTTTCAAGTTCATAAGGTACGCTCAAAAAGTTTTGAACCCTCTCCTTCTTTACGTCGTGACCCTCATCAAAATCGGTGCTTGTTAATTCGCTCTTAAAGTAGTCCCAAAAGCCGCCCAAGGTGTCGATTGACTGCACTGAAGGATGTCGACGAGTCAGGTCGGGTCTATCCTCCCCCTGTGCCCCAGGAGTTTCATTATCCGGCGGCTGCTCATTCCCCAATGTCGGCTGATCAGGAGACACAGGATTTCCGTCCGTATGTTGAACGCCGTTCCAGCTGAGGACCTCCCCAGCTTCGTAAGCATTTAATGGCTTTGGTTCCTGCACATCCACAAGCGAAGCAGAAGATGAGGCCGCGCTGCTCAAAGACCCGTGGGACATGCGTGAGAGTAGGATATTGGATGTGCTGATGGTGGAAGGATTGATGGAGATGTCTGCGTTACTTAGAAACATTCTTGAACCGGAATAGCTGGAGTCCGTATTGGATAAAGATCGGATTGAAGAAGAAGAATGCAACGAGTGTTCAGAACCAGCAGCAGGTCGCGCAGGGACGTGCTCTGCCGAGAAAGCCCGGGAAAGAGGCCCTTGATTGATGAGGGTGGATGGCAGCCTCTTGGGAGAGTCTGCCGTCGGTTTCGTAAAAGAAATCAGAAGAACCGTCAAAGAGAATGTGCTCACCGTGGGTTATTGAACATATCATAGACTACATACCGAAGGACCGGCGACGTTCTGTCCGAACAGCGGCTTTCGCAGAACTTTCTGGGAGGTTGGCTTTAGCACCATCTGATTTTGTCCCTTGTGGAGGCCCAACCTTTTCTGGCATTCGGCAACCCGGCAGTTGAGTTACGAAGCCTTCTCAACGGAGAGACTTCGTCGAAAACATTTCCTCACGTGAACTGGAACTCTGGGCCTGTAGCATGCCGGTGGGTACCAGCTGATCCTGATCGTCTTCCCCCTGGTCCTTGGCTTTTTGCTTTGGTTTCTCGGGTTTTCCCGATTTTCGTTCTGGCATCTTGGAGAAACAGCGAACCAGGAGGATGCAAGGGATGGGAAAGAGAACAGGTTGACTTGGGCTGCTGACGGCAGCAAGGATATGAAATTTGCTTCAACGGACGGTATCCAAACAAGATTGCGGGCGGAGTACTTCCTATCCCCCAGGATGCCCAGGCGGGCAAGAATAGGAGCAAGACTTGGAGGAGAGGGAAACATGTACGTTGAGTCAGTCTATAAGTGCCAAAAACACGACCAGGTGGGGGGAAACTGATCTCGCTCTTGGACAACGGTCGGGGGAAAATCTCGCTCATGGATAACAGTCAATCATCGAAGAGCGGCCAAGTGGACCCGCCGCAGAGTACACTTTCACCTTCCGTCTCGCCACTGATAAGAGAGGCACAACAAACGGAAAACACAAGGGACTGAGGTGCTGAGGTATCATCCTCGCTCGCCATTGAATCGACGCGTGGGACATTCACTGGCCACGGAGAGCCCGAACCAACAAGAACGAAGCCCAAGCATCTCCGCTTCCTATTTCTTCCATTCCCATACTACATCCCCATTCAATTTAAGCACTTTTATCTCCGTGAGCTCCACCGCCGCGCACCCCACCTTACAGGACCCCTTCAAAACCGCCTTTGCCACTGGTTTCTTCCTTATACCCGCCGCCCCTAATCTCGCCTCCTCCTCCTCCCTGAGCTTCTCGAAAAGGGGAACCTCAGCAACTGCAGCCGTTGGAAAAAATCTCGAAAACAGGCCCTCCTCCTGATAGGAATACTCGTCAGGTCGATTTGCATCGTAAACCGGCGATAACTCCAAGCCCGGAAATTGCTTTTCCAGATATATTAAGGCTTGATGCATGAGAAAAGTGGCAGCAACTGGTACGCCGTGGAATGTGGGGGAGCACTCGAGGGGCCGTTTAGTTTGGCAGACGAGAGCCAGGGAGAGGGGTAAGGCCGCCCACATCCATTGCCGAGATCTGGTGTTGGGCGCGTGCGAGGAGGTGAATAGGGAGCGTGTTGAAGGTGCTACGGTGCGCCAGCAGGGCCGCAGAAGGCTTTCTCTTTTTCGACGAAGACAGCAGGCACCGGCACGGCGAAGGCAGATCATTGTTGGGAATGGCGAGAGAAACTCGCGGAGGCACAGTCATCCAAGAAGCCCCAACTCGCATGAATCTCGCCATGGCAACAAGCAGCAGTTGGCCGGTCGCGCGGCGTCATTCGAACAACTCCACAAGATCACCACTCCGACGTCGCTCCACAGGACTTCACCTATTACCAGGCTTGCTTACGCGGATATCCCTGTGTAGTTAGTTCCAACTCATGTGGAGGGCTGGCTCGGTTGTTAAGGGAGCATCCGCCCCGGCGGTGCGACCGCGATGCACAGCTGGCGTCTCTGTTCACGGTGTTTCATCAAGTTCCTTGCAGGTAAATGGTTAAGGCACCGAAACAAAAGACACTGGGTACCGCTGTTATTGAATGTGGATCGCTTATTTGACTAGCTGGGACATGTCCGCACCTTCGCCACAACAAACACCTCCAAACCTTTCCCCTTGGTCAAATACACCTTCACCTTTCTCATCTTAGCTGGAGGCTCATACGCGGGTGCCGGGTATTACGCTCTACATGACCCTTCCTTCCGTAAAATCTGGGTGGAGAATATCCCAGGGGGCCAAGAAGCGCTCGACCAGATTGCCATCGCCGCCGACAAGGCCAAGAAGACGTCACTGAACGATGTCCAACAGCAGGCGTCCCGAACCGTTGAAACTGTTGAGAAAACAGCGGTAGAACTCAAGGAAAAGGCTGCTCAGACCGTCGGTACCGTTGAGAAGACAGCGGTGGAGCTTCGAGAAAAGGCTGCCCAACAGTATGACTCTGCTTTAAAAACAGTGGAAGGGGCGAAAGAGGGAGCGGTGAAGACGTACGAAAATGCGTCAAAAACAGCGAAGGAGATGCAGGCGGTTGCCGAAGAAAAGGTGGCGAACGTTCGCGATTTTGTTGGGAACATTCAGACGGGGGCAATCCAGACGTACGAGCAAGCTCACGCGAAGGTGAAGCAAACGGAGGCCTCGCTGCGAGAGTTTGCTTCGAATGTGGAGCGTACTTTGGAAGACGCCCGGGATAAGGTGGAGGAGCAGTACGAGTCGGTGAAGAGCATTTTCACCGGACAACCACCTCCACCCCGCAAAGTCAAAGATCGTGTACTTGATGCTGCGAAGGATGTGAAGGGGGAGGTGAAGGATATTGCTGAGGTTTCGGCCGCTAAGGTACATACCACTGCGAATAAGGCAGCGGTCAAAACCAAAGTGGAAGAGGAAAAAATCCGCGCGGATGTGGGAGAGGCGGCTTCCAAAATGAAGGGTGTTGTCAGTGGGGCTGCGGACAAGGCGAAGGAGGTTGGAGAGAAGGCGGCTGGGGGTGTCAAAGAAGCTGGAGAGAAGGCGGTTGCGGGTGCAAAGGCTGCGGCCGAAAAGATCGGAGAAAAGGCGCATGACGTTTCCTCAAAAGCGAAAACTCAGGCGGCCCGAAGCTCTGCTGTTGTGCAGGACGCGCTGCAAGAAGCTAAGGGCGTCCCGGACAAGGTCCAGCAAGGGGTTGAAAAGGTCACGGCGGTAGCACAGAAGGCGGCAGCCGCCGCTTCCGCTGAGGTGGCGGTCGCTACACACAAGGCAAAGACCACCGCGGAAACCGTCAAGGCCGAGACTGAAAATGTTGCGGCGAAAGTGTCTGACAAAGCTTCCGAACAGGTCAAGCATGTCAAAAGCGGAGCTGAGAAAGTGAAAGACACTGTGAGGGACGCTGTTGAAGAAGTGAAGGAGGAGGTGGAGGTGGCGAAGTCGAGGAGGGCGGCAAAGGTCGCGGTCCTTGAAACACCTGACACCGTTGCTACCGGAGAGGACACCGCCGAATTTGTACATGCACTGGTTAACCTTGACGCTATCCTCAAAACCCTTCCCAACCGACCCGCCAGCCGCGATCTTGCTCACTCGATTGACACGCTCGCATTTACCATCAATGATCTCGTAAGCACGGCATCCGTGGAAGAAAAACCAAAGCTCGAAAAGGCTCGCAATGAGCTTATGGGCGTTACCAGATACCTCAATGCTCTTGAAGCCGACGAAGCCGAGCTGATCAAATCTGCACTGCACAAGCAGGCAACCAAGTTCGCTGACATCCTAAAGTCCCATGTCGAGTCAACCGAGATTGCGCTCGCAGAGCAGGCGAAAGACATGGATCGTGAATTTGGGAAAATGGTTGCGGAGGAACGGGAGAAGTTGCTTGCTGCCCACCATCAAGATCTTGCCAACAAACTTTCGCATCAAGCGAGCGAGTTCCGGGCGGCTCTTGACACGGAGTTGCGAAAGCAGGCGGAAGAGCTCCAGAGGCACTGGGAGAAGCAGGTTAAAACCCGTGTGGACCAGGAACGTGACGGTAGACTTGCTCGTCTCGACCACCTGGCGTTGAAATTGAAGTATCTGGAAAAGAGCAGTATTGACGCTGGCGAAGCGCTCGATAAGAGTTACAAGGTGCACCGGCTATGGTCGGCCCTGAAAGCTGTAAACGACGCACTGGATCGACCATACCAAGTATCCTTTGCCAAGGAACTTTCTATTCTTAAAGAATTGGCAGATGGATTCCCCGTTGTTGAGACGGTAATTGCCGTCGTTCCACCGGACGTGGCACGAACAGGTATTCCAACATTATTCGATCTCGAGCGACGATTTGCAGACGTCAGCACTTCGGTGCGTCGCGCCCAGCTCATGTCTTCCGAAGGCGGACCAGTATCCTATGGTCTGTCATACCTCCTTTCACATCTCCTGTTTGCGAAGAAGGGATTGGTGGCTGGGTCGGATGTGGAGAGCGTGCTGGCGCGGTCCGAGTTTTATTTGAAGGAGGGTGATTTGGAGAATGCGGCGCGGGAGTTGAATCAACTCAAGGGGTGGCCAAAGACGTTGGCGAGGGATTGGCTTGTGTTGGCAAGACAGCATTTGGAAGTCAAGCAAGCACTTGAGGTATGCTTCTGAAACTGCATCGGTTGATTTGTTTGATTGTGTATTGAGAACTATTTTCGACATGCAGGTGGTGGAGAAGCATCTCGGTTTGTTAAGTTTGGGTGTGGTTTAGAAGAAGAAATCTCTTGTTTACATGTTTTGCACAAATATAATTTGATAACCGCAAATGGTTTTCCTGACCATCCGGAACCTCCGTCGCCTCTCACGGAAACCCTTGATAGTGGGGTTTTCGTTCAGACCATGTCGGTTTTGGGTATCTAGGAACTGTGGTCCCTGTGGTCTTGACGCGTCAGAGCTTGACAAACTCCGACGCGACGGATTGATAAATAAAACCGTGCATCTGCTTCCATCACACTCGAATTTCAACGCTTCAACGCTCATGTCGCTGCCCAAATGTTCGCTGCGGGTGCAAAGACTCTCACGCAGGCAACTACTCCCTCTCGTTCGCCGCTACGTCCAACCATCTCAACCTACCGGTACCCCGCAACCATCAAAACCCGCACCTCCGCAGCAACCCGCCACCACTCTACCTACCCCAACAACGGATCCTTCCCTCCCTTCAGACATCCCTCCCGCCTGGCGCAACGGTATCTACACCCCGACCGCCAACACGCCCGAAGCCAAATTCGACGCTTTAATCAGGGAAAAACGCAAGCTGCTGGAACTTCTCAAGGACAGATAATAAAGGTGCCGTCGAAAGAAGAGCTTATTACTCTCAACCGGATGGCTGTTGCAGAAACGGGGAGTTCGTATATTGGGGTGCTTAGTGAGAAGATGCTTGAAAGTGTGAGTGAGCGCGCGGTCACTTTGCTCTATAGTCGTTGCCACGGCCCGTTGACCTGGTTGCGCAACCTAGGCCTTGTCTAGACCGCACTTCATGCTCGCGTACAAACCCGACAGTTCCATCTACGACATTGCAGCGTCCCTAGCATTCGGCCTCACGAAAAATCATCCATTCTTGGATGGGAATAAAAGGACCGCGATCCTCGCTACCATTTACTTTCTTCGCGAAAATGGGATCCAGTATCGCGGCGGGACCGTGAGTGAAGAGTGTGAAAAAATGGTAGGGCTGACCACTTGCGATGTATCGACAGAGGAATTTGCAGTGTGGTTGAGCGGAAATTTGGACCCTGTGGAGCGGGACAGCAAATAAATAGATTTCTTTGCATCGTATACATTTGCATGGTTGGCTTTCTACTTAAACTGTGTGATCTAGGGAATCGACTGATGGGCCACACGGCTAGGAGTCCTGACCTAAACTCGCGAAGTGGAGGCCGGGTTATGTGCGCAAACTGTACGCAGCCTAACCCGATGATGCTTGTTGGAAACGATGCATTCGGGTTCGAGTTGTGCGGGTGGCAAAGACATGGAACACAACGATTTCGATAACAAGCCAGTCAAGAAAGCTTACTCTATTGGTTCATCAATTAAGAATACAATTCCATTAATCCGTTCATATATGGATATTACACCCTTCCAACCACGTAATATAGCCCGTAATATAAAATCCCCACAAGCTAACCCGTAATAATAAATAATACTAAGTAGTAATACCGCGTAACCTAAATAGAGAGATTCGGGAAAAATACAAAAAAGTTGAGGTTCAAGTCGTCGACTAGCGGGTAATAGATATGAGAAACGTAAAGAAAAGAAAGAAGGAAAGAAAAGCAGGGAAGAATAGAGCGTAATAATTTAGGCGAATCCGGCTCGAAATTAGGCGAATCCAGCTTCGAGCCGCGGCGTAGGTGTGCGCATAATGAAGCGGGGAGGTTCTTCGAACGATGGCGGTTGGGGCCAGTCCCGTGGAAGGAACCCAATAGGCTTGAAATTGTGAATGGAATTAGGACAGTGCTTGACGACATGCGGAAAACCCAACCATAGGAAGGATATTTTACCTTCTCATTGTGTTGTAGTCCGCATCCACTGACTCCACAGCATAGTGACGATTGGCATGTCGTAGTGTAAGATGGTGAAGGAAGCGGGATGGAGATAGGCATACACATCGGGATGGTGGAGATGGGTGACACTTGCGGCATCGGAACGGATGGATGGGCAAACGACATCTGCTGCATCATTCCCGTTGACGGTGGTTGACCGTATCCAGCAGCAGATGATGCCTGGAAGCACTGGGGTGTGACTCGTGGCGGCATCACCGATACCAGTCCATCCTCAGCAAGCCCATTTCCCGCCTGTTGATGGCCCACAAACGCGTCCCCCATCCCGAACGGGCCTCCTGCACCACCGTCCATCATGGTTCCAAGTCCCAAGCCCGGAGTCGTGAATGGTACCGCAGAGGAAGGGAGTGTTTGGTGTGGAATAGGTTGAGGGAGGGAAGAAACACCTTGTGTGTCTGCACCATAATTTCCAGCAAGCGCAACATTAAGCATGTGCTTCAGGTGTGCATTTTCGGATTGAAGAGCATCGACTGATAATCGCAATGAGGTCACTTCTGCCTGAAGTTTCGCAACGTGTTGTTCCCTCCGGTCTAATAGAGCGTGAAAAGACACGCAAAGGGTGAGTGAAAACGTCGCGATGTTCGAGGTGTCAAATCGCAAGATTGACACATCCACCCTTCGAAATCTACACGCGTCTTTGGACAGTTACCTCTCAACGCCCTCTGAGCCTCCCTGTTCTTTGCTCTTCTGTGAGCAACAGGGTCCGTGATGTACGGGTTGGGTTTGGCTCCAGGCTTCTTTCTGCGTGGGGGATCTTGTGGTGGCGGCGTGACCAGGAATTCCGATGGAGGTGACGATACTGAAGGAGTGGATGAGGTAGTGGAATTCGCTGGTGAGGACGGCGCCAGCAAGTCGGGGATAACGGGTGATTTTGATGCTTCCATCTTGACGAAGCTTGTTGCAGGGGTTGTGTGGGATGAACAGGTTGGTTGTTGTGTTGACATTAGAATTGGTTGTGGGGGAGAGAGGGTATTAAATTAAAGGTATTAATGGTGCGGGCGGGTAGGGAGGTGGGAAGTAGAGGAGGGAGGGAGGCAGGAGATTGAGATTAATGCTGGAGGAAGTGGATGGTTTGGTTGGGGAAAAGGGGGGAAGTGGTCTGGTGGTGTGTCGTCCTTGTGGGTGGTTGGTTCAGCCCCGGCGGGAGGCAGCCCAGGTGGCCGTAAACGGATCAAGATGGATGCTGTTGCCCATGGAAACACTTATGGGTGTGAAAGCCCCTGTGGCTAAGGAGGGCTTGGCGCAGGGCTGAGGCATATCGAACCAATAAAATGCCCCGCACGTGTTTATGCACCCTTGGCATCTTGTTTTTGTTTTTGTTTTGGAAACCCGCTTGCCAGCCTTCGCGCACCCCTCCATTTTGCCAAGTCACCTTCATTAACTTCATTAGCTAGACTACTCAACAGCAACACTCCAATATGGTCAACCAATACAACAAGAAGCGTCGCAACCTGCCAAAGGAAACGAGGGCAAGGAAAAAGTCTTTCAAGGTCGCCACACGCACCGACAATAAGGGTATCGTAAGAGCATTGAACGAGGGAATGTTTGAGGTACGCAACCTTTCTTCACTTTAGGGTTGAAACCTCAATTGCTCGCTGAACACGATATCATCAGATGGCAGAAGCTTCCGTGGCCGCTGCGGAAGAAAGGATGGCTATCACCGACGGCAACGATACCAGCCCCGCGCCAGTCTCTAAGAAGGCGTCAAGAGTAATCGTACGTTATTCATCCCCCCTATCATCTTCCATGACCTTCAGACACTTATTGATAGTCTCGTTATTTGGTAGATGGTTAAAAAAGGGAAGTTGGGTAAAGCAAACTCAATCATCAAACCCACTTTGATGAGCAAAAAGAAGGTCCGGCAACTTTTGACGAGAACCAAACATGTAGGTTTTTCATACACGTTGTTCTGGTGGATTTGCGGCTTGCCCGATTATTAACATGGTCTATGTTTTGTAAATTATTAGCAATTAGCACGAGAGGCAGCAAAATCCGGTCAAGCGCCCATGGCTATAGATGAGGAGATGAAGGGTATTGTGCTGCGCAATTTGATTTTCCGTCCCGATTTGGTTAGCTTCCATTCTAAACCCGCGGTGGCTCGCTTCGCGATCATAGACGCACCAGTAACAATGGAAACAGAGTCGGAGGAACCGCAACCGCAAGCGGAGGTGGTCCCGAGTGCGAGTGCGACTGTAGGGGGTGGGATGGGTACGACCTTGGGCGGTCCACCACCCATGTCATCGTAAACCTTTGCGAGGATAATAACGTCGGGGCTTGGGTTTGTTCCATTTTTCCATCATATGCATTTCCGCGCATGGCGGAAATACGCAATTGTACATATTTTCTTTCACGATGTTTCCAAAAATATATCATGTGTTTGTTGTCGAGGAATGCAGTGCCGATTCGCTCGACTGTTGTTACGTTTCTCCCGTCTCCTTAAGTTTCCATGGTGTTTTTCACTGCATCGTGCGAATTCGTCAGGGAAGTCGCTCCATGGCCGTTTCCCTCTAATTTGTTCAACTTGACTCCATGTCAACCCAATCGCATTGACGCGTCCAACCCTTGCATCACGACTTGGGCCGGCCCTACCCCTTCCGGTCGAGCATCATTGGAGTGTCCTCCTCAACTAGTATCTGGAGTGGGGGTTCTGCCTTTATACTTTGCACCAGAAAATGGGGCAGAAAGTAGGGCCGCACTGTTCTGCGGATTTTGTCATTGGCTGGACGCGTAAAGAGAAAAGCACCAAGCACAAGCGCGTCCAGGGAAGCTACGTAAGTCACAGACGCGCAGTTGTTGAACCAATTCGAGCATTTGGTAGGTGTCAGTGACAAGCGAGGGAGACTATCCATCCGAATAATAGCAACCATGCGGACGCAAATGGGGCGTTTCCCTGCTTCTTGCCCTTTGCAGGTTTGGGAGGTGCCAACTACACATTAAATCCTTTCTGCAAGTCCCGCCAGAAAAAAAAAAAGTTACAGCACGCAGTATTCCCGTGTGGTCCCCCCACCACAGTACTGACTGCGCCATCACCAGCTTAACTGCGGAGATCGGACGGGATCCGGTGTATTCTGGTGTGTATGGCCGTAACTGGAAATGTATGCGGTTTTATCAAAGATAAATGGGACGTTTGGTAAATATACTCACCCGCATAATTTACAAACGTACGTCCGATGCGGTGGCCGTAATTGGACCATTTACGGTGGGCGGTTGTCAGGGATGTGGTGCGAGTGGTTTGATGTTGTTGTCACGACGAGGACGACGACAAGGGTTTCCACTCATCCATCCATAGTGTATGCGTCTTGCTGTCCCACTGTCAGAGAGGGGGGCTTTCTCCTGCCCGTAGCGATTGTCTGTAATCGGGTTGCCCTTCACGGCCAAATTTGATAGCGGAAGTATCGTTTCGCAAAACCTGTCGCGGCCGAAATCTCGTGGTTCCGAATATAAACGGTATTTCACAATCTCCGTGGTCTGACTGTACATGCAGGCATCGTCTGCTCCAATACATGCGACGGGAACTTTTGTCCAAATCGAAATTTGCTTTTGGATACCAATTCGTCCATTTACTGAATACCCAGGCCGACAATAGAAGACTTTCCAGGGTTTTACAACTATTCTACACCACAATCACCAATTTACACACAATCAACAGATTCTAAATGTAACTCCGGACTCACTATCAGGCACACAAACCGGTTTGCAGTTTCACAAATAACCATAATAGCCCTCCCCACATTTATATTTGCACACCGTCACCAAACATGTAATCCATCCGCCGCAGTTCCGCGATGACGGTTGGGTCGACTTTCCATGAGTTTGGGAGCTTTAGGATCGGAGATGGGGATGACGGTGGGGATGGTTTCGCGGGTGGGGAGGAGGAGGGTGTGTTGGTGCGTGTAGGGAAGTGGGTCGAAAAGCGAACGCGTCGGTGCTCGGTTTGACTGCGTGGTGAGGGTTGGTCCCGGCGCATAGTCGAGGAAACAACGTGGTAGGTAGACAACTTGGTAAGTAAATAAGGGTTTTTCGTGAGGGAGGAGTAGGGGGTCTGTGGGCAAACTTTAAATAACATGGTTTGACGGTTTTTGTGAGGCAATTTTTTTGAGGGGGCGGTCATTTTCTTTGAACGCGTACTCTTTTTTAACACGCTCATTTTTTTTTTTTCGCAGAGAACAATTTGGAAAAAATGCCGAAAAACTAACGCTTCCATCCTATGTAAATTCATAGCGAATAATGACGGCCTTTCGAGAGGAAAGGGGCTAGACTCGCATACTCCAGGCCCAGATCCGCCCAACAATCAACACGCACGCACGCACGCACAAGTCTCTGCCCTCTGACTACGCCTCATATATCGCCTCAAACCCACTCAACGTCCTGTATTTTGCCAATCTTGCACGTTTTTGTCCGACAATGTAAGACGTATGGGGACCTGTCCGATGGCAAGCAGAAAATGGGATTATATTGGATACCGGATACCCTGTCTCATCCTCGTTCCCCCATCATCACCGCGACTGCGTACACTTTCAAGAATAGATGTAAAGGTGTCTTGAATGCATGCAATACTGGCCGTTTTTGCCGAGCAGGGAGGGGTCGGGCGTAAACCAACGATTAGACCGTAGAACATGGGATAATTTTGGATACCCATTCGATGGCCGGCCACGTCACTGTGGACGCGTGTTCGTCGAAAGAACAGATACAGCGCTGATGGTGATTTTTCTGATGACAGACGTTGTTGGAAAGGGATTTGTGATTAAACAACAGGACCGTGTTAGTGGTTTCCTCCTCCCAGATGTTGAACTTTTGTGACTTTTGACGGTACGCAGTGGCGGTTCTCAGTGGAGATTTACCGTAAACTCGCCGAAAACCGGGTTGGCGCCGACCGTCTCCCTTGCAGTGGAGACGTCCCAACGAAGCCTCAGATTTCTGATTATCTTTAATGCAACGCCCATTCCATTAAGGAATTCGCGGCGGAGTGCCAGTCTATTCTACGACGGGACTACCTACTTTTAAAGGCATTTGTGAAGATTGTTTGGACAGTCGCACCCGTTGGACGACGCCTTGGAACTGCTGCCCAAAATGGTCGACCTTCTTCCTCAACCTCAGGGAGGGATCGGGCGAACGAACGAATTAACGATGGTAGAAACGTCTGAAGAGGTAGATTGTTCGACAGATACATGGACAACTTCTATAGACAATCCACGAAGGGAAACAGCGGCATGGCTTCCAATAACACGAGAGAAGTTAATGACTAAAGGACTTGTGCGTTTGTTCCATTTTGGATGCGGGGAGGCTGGTAGTGCACGCGCTTTGGGTGCGAATTATGTGGGGTATATTGTTTACATTGCTTGTCGTGGTGACGCGTGCGTGGCTTGAAACTAAAAAATTTATTTGGACCGCGTGTGGCGACCAATCAGAGAGCAGGACGGAGAACGTGCAGTATTTTTGGCACTGTCGATGGAGAGGAGGGTCCCGCATGTGCATCTCCACCAGCGTCTTCGTCGCACTCCAGGGAACGTGTTTTCCCCACCCCAAGAAAAAAAACGAATATTCCAAAGCAGAATAAAAGGGAGGGGTCTGCTTCCCCTCATCCCATCCCCCATCTTCCCTCCAACCAACTCTCTTCCATCAACGAAGAACGAGCGTGGGAAACGAACATTCCCACAAACTCTTACCCCACACCCTGACGGATTCTATTCGAACAAACGATACCTCCTACCCCACACTCTCCCAATAACAACAAATAACCATGTCTCAAATACGCGGACGTTCAAACTTTGACGACCTCGACAAGGCGAAACTCGGCTGGTTCCACTTGCGCGCAACCATCGTCGCCGGTGTCGGTTTCTTTGCCGATGCCTACGACATCTTCATCATCGGTTTGGCCCTGCCAATGATCTACAAGTACGTTGGTGATGGTTACAAGACGCTCGTCGTGGTCCGTTCATGTGTTGACTCGTCCAAATCTAATCATTTAGAGTCTACTACCCGAATGCAAACTACTCCAAGGACAACCCATGGATTGACGCGCTCCTCAAGGCTTCAACCAGTTACGGAAACTTGATCGGTCAACTCGGTTTCGGTTACCTCGGTGACAAACTCGGAAGAAAGAGAATGTACGGTGTGGAGCTCATCATCATGATCGTGTCCACCATCGGTTGCACCTTTGCTGCGACAATGCAACGTGGTTTCGACATTTTGACCGTCCTCGGTATCTGGAGATTCTTTTTGGGTATCGGAATCGGTGGAGACTATCCTGCGAGTGGTGAGTGTAATGCACGAGCGGTAGCTGGTGAGAGTATACGCATACACTCTTACTCACCAACCCTCCCTCCATGCCTCCAGCCATCATCACATCCGAATTCGCCAACACCACCCACCGTGGAATGCTCATCTCGGCCGTGTTTGCTATGCAAGGTGTCGGAATTCTCATCGGCGGAATTGTTACCCTCGCCACCGTCGCCGCCTTCAAGGACGCCCTCATCGAAGACTACCACATGCTCGACTATGTCTGGCGTATCATGATCGGTTTGGGTATTGTCCCCGCCGTCCTCGCCGTCTACTTCCGTCTCACCATCCCCGAAACCCCGCGCTACACCGCCGAAGTCATCGGTGACGAAGCCCAGGCCCAAGCCGACATGAAACGCGTCCTCGAACTCAACGAGACCAAGCAAGTCACCACCAACTGGGAGGGCCAAACCCACACCACCACCACCCTCACCGAGGCACCTCAACCCACCATCGCTGCTCCCAAAATCACCTTCTGGCAACACTTTGGCAAGTGGGAACACGGCAAGGTCCTTTTTGCCACCGCTTACTGTTGGTTCGCTCTCGATATTGCATGGTACGGTCTCTCCCTCAACAACGGCACGGTCCTCACCCTCATCAACTACGGTGGCGCCAACGCAAAGAACCAGTTCGACGCCAACTACCAAAAGGCCATCGGAAACTTGATCATTGCTTGCTTGGGTACCGTGCCCGGTTACTGGGTGACTGTCGCGTTGGTCGAGAAGATGGGACGGAAACCGATTCAACTTATCGGCTTTGGTGTCATTACCGTCATTTTGATCGTTCTCGGTAAGTGTTTCGGAATAACGCTCCAGCTTACCTTCAACTATCGTTTGTCTTCATGCCTGTCAATTCTAACTGGCGCATTTCTATTCTTTTCCCCCTTATCAGCCGCCACATGGGAAAGCATCAAAACCAACACCGCCGGCTTCCTGGTCCTCTTCACCATCGCCCAATTCTTCTTCAACTTTGGTCCCAACACCACCACCTTCGTGTACCCCGCCGAAGTCTTCCCCACGCAATTCCGGTCCACCGCGCACGGTATCTCCGCCGCCGCCGGCAAATTCGGCGCCATCATCGGTGTGCAACTCGTCGGCCCGTACTTCCAGGGTGACAGCACCGTCAAGATTGTGTTGGGTGTCTTTGCCGCCGTCATGGCGAGTGGATTTGCGGTGACGTGGATGTTGCCTGAGACCAAGGGCAAAACGTTGGAGGAGTTAAGTGGTGAGGACCGTATGATGCAGGAGCATCAGGAGGTCTCGGCGCTTGAGAAATGAGCATGAAGTGGGGTTGTAGAGACCTTCTCTTTAATTCATGTTGGAAATGGGAATTTTTGGGAGGGTCTTGGGCATCGGGGGACTCCAGTTGTTTCTTTGTTCTTGTCTTTTTTTCATCCCCCCTGCATTTTTGATGCAAAAAATTTTGCGGGCTTTCTATTATTCTATGCCCCTCCCATTTGTAATTTACCAAAAAACCTACGCAAAAAAGGAAAAAGCGGTGTAACATCTTTATAATCCTTAATAATACAATCAAAATCGTGTTTTTGCCGTTACGCTTTATTTACTATGCCTCCCACATTACTGTGGTGTTCAATACACCAATTTGCCACAAGAATCAGAAAGGCACTTGTGACGAATCGGTGAAAAGTGCTGGCCTCCTCCTGCTTTGACTTGACTTGGCAGGTGCAAGTTTAACCTGAAGCGCACTTGGCGCCTACATTCTTTCTCGTTTTTGGGATATTGTGGACGCTGGGGCGTGCAAAGCAAAGCAGCGTGGTGTAGTTTGATCTTTTGATTTGGGGATGGACTCCTTCATCGTTCCATCCACACCAGTAAGCAATCCTCTATTCCTTCCGCCGCATTGAGCGATAATCCCGACAACCACACCCCCCACCCCCACCATTTCACCACACTCCGCCCACTCGCACCCCACTACTTCCTGCAGGGGCGGTATACCAGTTCATAGAGGCAGGGGACAGGACGGGGAAAACGTTTTTAAGAAAATGGAGTGTATACAAAGCGAGGTTGCGAAAAACAGGCTGCACGACAGCAAAAGCAATACGTTTCTTTTCAATCCAGTATGTACATCAAAGAGCATCAACCGCTTCCTGCTTCAGTTCCTTGCCCAAGT
>JADGKA010000299.1:0-26186 GCA_027604605.1 Borealophlyctis nickersoniae
CGCCCGGCCCCCGTGTTTTCCCCCAAGAAAAAAAAAGACGACGGACCTCAACTCGAGGATTACCCTCTGGATTTAATCCCGGGGGGTTTCAATTCCGGAAATGCCGCTGTGTAGCGCGGGTTTGCATTGGTTGGCCAAAGGGGTGCGGGGGGTCTTTAGTGATTCGAAAACGGTTTGATTTCGGTAA
The DNA here is from genome assembly GCA_027604605.1 of Borealophlyctis nickersoniae. Classification (NCBI taxonomy): domain Eukaryota; kingdom Fungi; phylum Chytridiomycota; class Chytridiomycetes; order Rhizophlyctidales; family Borealophlyctidaceae; genus Borealophlyctis; species Borealophlyctis nickersoniae. The sequence continues at coordinate 188 of JADGKA010000299.1, forward strand.
TCAGCATAGGAAATGGCGTTCGTCTAGCGTGGTGAAGGACTTTAAAAGACAGGATTCTGTCCTTGCCTGCGTCTGGGACGGGTTCGACAAATATTTTTTTGGCGCAAAGCACAGCGCAGAATGCAAGAAATAATTTTAAACGGCAAGATTCGTCATAATCGACGGGAAAAAAGGGCGCTCCTGTTACAGTTTTGGGATGGGGTGAAGGAATTAAAGACGAGGTTCCTTTCACTCCAGTCCAGTCCCGTTGCTGCGTGTCTAGTTCGTTCTTTCAGCTGCGTGTCTAGGTCGTTTCAGGTGTCGATCAAGTCAAAACCGGTCCACATTGGATGTGCTCAAAAATTGCGCAACGGGACGCCCATTGCCTGTGGCTCAAGTTTTCTGAAGGTCCTTGTCGCCGCCATCGGCGTCTCGTTTTTCACCTTTTGGATGTCTTGATCATCATCTCAAACCTTTAGCCGCGCTTCGCCATCAAAGGACACACCTTTCATTGACCTCAACGTCGAAGATGGCAAGTGCGGCTTGAGAAACCAATGGCCATTATGTTCCTCAAGTACCTCATTTCCATCTTAGTTGAAGGCGGGCGTACAGCGCCCCCAATCAACGGAAACACCACCGTATTCGGTCCCAACGAGTGAAGTTTGGTTTAGGAGGGGAGGTTATTCTGTATTTACAATTACTCGCGGCTTTTCGTGCTCAAATAGCGAAAAAAAATAGGAAGGCAAATCAAAAGCCACAAGTCCGGGTCGAACGCGCAGTCTGACCGACTCTAGGAATCTGTTTCGCGAGGTGCCCGCCCATGCTATCTCCCTTGAAACATTTTCTCAATTAGTAGGGGAACAACTGGTAGACATTATCCACCATTAACCGAGCGGGTGCCCGGTTTGGGTTGTTTTAAGTCGACCGCTTTGGGGGCGTTGTCCACCCAGCATATATGGCCCGCGTGCTTTAGGCTTTTACGGTAAATGTTGCAAAGTGAATACAAACCCAGAATGAAACTTTACTTGCTCCATTCTCGATTGAAGTGGCCAGCCCGTAAAAATCCTTTTTTTCTTGTCTGGTTCCATAGGTTCACTTGAGCACTTGAGCCTGTGTGGTCCCCGTACCTTTTTTTCCTCCCCGTCAATCAAAGGAAGCGACCCACACTTTGTGCTATTGCCACTCTTGGGAGGTCGCCAAAAAAAGGATACTCTCCAAGCGCGTCCCATGAAATGCCTGGCGGTTGAAACCCAGGTCCACATCATAGGTTCAATTCTGGGCGCCGACATTAAGCGGGATCGTCGGTAGAACTTCATTTTGCATGATCAAACCACTTGCGTGGTTCGGGGGAAGGCGAAAAAAAAGAAGGCATTTCTGACCGAAACGACGGAAATGGGCCGAGGGGTATGTACTCCCCTGCCCCGCACGTTGTTTACACCCAACTTTGCGCCTTGTAGGTAATTAACTTGAAGAATACATACCTTGCATACTCGTGTCCTCACCACGGCCTTCGCTTTTACGCGTTTATTCACAGGCTTTGTTAGCCGAAGGTGGAAACTCGGGCCACTTGAAGGCGAAACGCTTTGGAACCATTCCGAGTCAAATGCGCCGTTCGCGTCCTTATGTGCTCCAAAGGGCGGCAGCCAGCGAAGGGCAAGGATCGAAATGTGTTCCTTGTCACCCGACCAATAAATGGCCTTCGGCTAGAGTTGCTTTCTTTTAGTTTACAAATTGATGCGAGGCGTTACTTGTTTCCTGATTGGATCTCACAAAAAGGACGGACGACGGCTGCTCCGAGAAGGAGCTACCGGGCCGTGATAATGCTCCGCATCAAGTTTGGGAATGACACATATTTGGCTTCTGTCTTTTAGTGCTTGTAATGAAAGGATCTGTCGAGCGCAGGCAAAGGAATGGAAACACGACTCCTGAGGCACCCTTGCGCTTGTCCGCCCATCGGTAGCGACCAATCCACTATGAATACCATGAAAGAAGGCTTGGTGTCCGTTTGAGAGTACGCAAAGGAAAGCGAAATCTCCAATGTTGGCTGCGCATGTATGCCTTCTGCTGTATTCCGTGGAAGCTGTCTTCCATTGCTGCGTGTTCTACGCCGCTTGGCTCGACTACCTATTTCTCAAGTGGAGTAAGGCCTCCCTTCGCCGCAAAAATGCCGGGACGGAAGATTGAAGTAGTCCGCGAATATCGAAAGCGTTGCTCCTGCCAAAGGTCTGCACGGCAAGGTGCATGTGAGGGTTTAGGAGGTGGTGCAGTGTCAGTTACATATCTGTGGTAACCTTTCCGAATGTAAGTAGGTAGGTTGCAGTGCAAACGCTGCAAAGGCATAGGACACTATAGGACGGGCGTTAAGTACGTGCAAAGTTGGTACCTACCGGTAAGTAAGTGCTGCGCATTTTCGGACATGGGTATCCACCCCCCATCGGTGCAGAGCGTGCACATGGCTTGACCCGACCTCCGCTACCAGCAAATGACCAGCAAATCCCTTCACACCCGACAGTATATACATGACAGTATATACAACCCCATGAGCACCTTCTCCCCTTGCAAAATCCCCTCCAGAGCACTCATGCATCTAGGCAGCGGAGCCTTGTTTGTTCCAGGGCTGCTGGCTCTCCTCCCGCTAACTGACGCGTCCTCCTCGAGCCTGCAACTATATCTGGCCAACTCGAACTGCACAAAGGGTGCTGCACTCCTTTCTTCTGTGCAGCCGTCAAAATAGAACGCCCACCGGACTAACGTCATCAAAACAGGGTCAACGTTCTCCTTCTTTGAAGAATTATATTCTACCAGCGGAGGAACGTGCGCCGATGGTACCGACATTCTCTTTGACTGCAAGGTCGACAACACGGGGCTGGCGGGCTCTTCGCACGGTTACGACTGTCGGAGGACAAACTACCCGACCCCATTCTGGTTCCCAGGCGCAAAACAAGCCATACCCATCCCCGAGATCAATTATTTGATGGAAATCCGCGGCCCGTCCTGCGCCATTGACAACTCCAGCACCGTTCACAGAGCTTATGCCGCAGATGGTAAGTGCTATGGGTTGGAGAAGGGGCGGTATTTCAAGGCTGGGTGCAATACCGCGGAGTGGTCCCTACAGTTTTGCAAGTAAGATGTGCTTTCTCTCTCTGTCCGGCTTCCCAGGACCCTCTTGCGCGTGCGGACCCTGTGGACCGCATGTTCCAGCATTTTGGTCTGAAACATTGGAAAAATAGTGACAGCATCTGCTCCATCTGCGATGTCCACTAGGGGCGCCATATCACCCTGCGACATGGACGGGTCCGTAAACGTTCAGCGGATATGCAACGGCACGAAATTCCTGAATGCACCCCTTCCATCGCCATCATTGCCGACTAAAGATGGGTCCGATGGGTCGACTTCAAATGGTCCAGCTATTGGTCCCATCGTCGGAGGCGCGGTGGGCGGTGTACTTGCCCTTGCGGCTATCGTCGCCGGCACCGTCTTTTACGTAAAGAGAAAACGCGCGGACGACGCAAAGAAAGCCGTGGCCGGACCGGAGATTCTCGTGTATAATCCTGACCTGGATAACGGCACAGGGCCAAAGGTGGTTGTGGGGCAAACACCTGATGAGATTGTCGTGTATGATCCGGCCCGTGATGGCACGGCACCAAAGGTTTTACCTGCGGCTCCTTAGCGGTTTCTACATTATGTTTTGAAAGTGGTGCGGTAGTCCTATGAAGCTTATCATTTTTCGCCGAGGTGTGGGTTGTTGAGGGTTCCTGTATGTTTTTTTTTTAATTTTCAGAAATTACAAAATAGTAATAAATACAAATTGACGTAACGAAGGCTTTGCGTTTATTAGTCCCGTTTTTCTTCCGCAGCCTTGGTTGACTTGCTGAACGAAAAACACCGGGACAAACGGTCATTCAGTCTTGCATTTGGCGCCTACGTCCCCGCTTCTCCTACCAAAACTGATCACAACGGCAAAGACAATATAGCTTCGCTGCGCCAACGGTTTTGTCAAAAACGGTACCCATCCTTTTATAATATAGACAGGAGAGCGCGATTGACCTCCTCCTGTCCCTCAATCATCCCACGGGTATCCGTTCCATCTCCTGCCGCCGTTACCAAAACGTCGCACCATATGTCCCAAACTTCTTGGTAGATGCGATGTGCCCTTGCTGTGGCCCTCCGTCAGTAGCAAGTACGGTGTAATAATCAGTTTATTTTTGTCATCGGGTGATGTACCCGCAAGACTTGAGCAATTGCAAATGTAACATGGGAGGTATTGTCATTTGGCAGAGTCCTGGGACTGGGTGTCATTGAGCGCCGGTGGCGGGTGAAGGAGACCAAGCAATGCACAGACAGATCATGAACGCGACGGAGAACGTTCGATGTCCACTGGGCTTTAACAGTTTCCTGCCTTTGGGCGCTTTATCCGGACGACTTGGTTCTTTTTCAAGTTTCGGGTTATTTGGACGAACAAGCAGTATCATTGTGCAGAAATATTGCAAAAAAAAAACAGGTTCATAGCCGCGGGGGATAGTCTCTTACGTGTCCTTCACGGATTGAGACCTTGTAATGGCGTTGATGGTCCTGAGACCGACCGTTCAATGGCATTGATGGTACGGAACAGACAGTGCCCGTTATCAATCGAGTGTTCGGCAACAAGACAGTCAGATGCACCAGTTTACCATAAAAAGACTTCATACGGAGAAACGAGTTTCAGTCGCAACCCTGGCCTTCAATTCGTAAAGACTACGCCGGGTATCATTTTTTGCGAATAACAATGAAGCACAGTACCACCGGCATATCCGCACCGTCCATCGGACGGATTGTCCCGCCTATGATTGGGTGGCTCATCAAAACATTCTATCTTGGCGGGGTTTCGTCTAATGGGAGGAACCTCTGAACCAATCACGGCAATGTCCAACGGTATCCGTACCACCTGGTACCTTTTTTTTTGAGCATCTTTGCGGGAGCTCCCGGCTGCTTATGCCTCTTCACGTATCCCATCTCATATCGCTTATACAGCTTTCACCATTGCCCAAACGTTTGTCTGCGTGTCCAATCGTCGTCTGGACCTCTCAATTTGGGTAGTCAATGGAACTCTACTTTTTTGGCGGGTTTTCGTCACATCAAAGGAACTGCAGTAGGCAGTCCCTGAACGGTGTCCGTACCCAGCCATTGGTTCTCTGACCCTTTGCTGGAGCTTCCTCCTGCCATCCTTGAGTGTTTAAACCTCTTTTTATGCGTCACATATCGTGTTGCGTAGTATGGGTTTCACCAAGTGGTAAGACGCTTTGGACGTGCGAATGAGCACGGGAACTGCGTGCGCGGTCCGGTATCCCACTTTTGCACGGACATGGGCGAGATCATGGTGTACGGGCTGCCAAAAGAACAGTAAATTTGGAATGTTGGCCCGCCGTTTACACTGGGAGCAAAAGTAGCTTTTGGGTCGTGCCGTGAGGCAACTACCAACTGGGTATAAGGACTCAAGGGGACAAACCGCAAAATGCCTCCACCAGTTGATTGGAGACTGATGTTGTCGGAGCTTGCGCGTCCGTTTATGATCGGATGGAGGTCTTTGCTCGTATATACTGTCCCTCTTTTGGCGTTCTTCCGAACGTCAGGACATAGTAATAGCGTCTACTTCTTACAAACTCGCAAGCGCGGAGTTTCTTCGGTCCTCGCCCCGCGCAGCGACGGTTTACCATGCAGAATCAATGAATGAGAAGAGGGTCAGGTAGACACCACGCTTTTCATGGTCTCTATCATCGCTTCGTCCAAGCTGGACCCACGAGCGGGGTTGGTTGTGCATAGACGCGCGCAGTCGCTTACAGGGCATCCACACAAGAAGTGCTTCAACCAACGGTCCCATCATGGTCGAGTGCTTCCAAGGAATGTTTTCGACCAGTTCTTCTTCTCTTCTTTACAACATTTTTTTTGGTTTCCCAACAAGTGGGAGATTGACGTTTATTCCCAACTTTTCGACAGAGAAGTAATGTGTTTCCCACGAGCCCGGTGTTGCATGAAACCGCCGCGCAGTCGCTTGACGGTGTCCCCACATAAAGTTCTGTGTCGGACGGCCCCGGCATGGTCGAGTGCTTCCAAGGAGTGATTTCGACCAATACTTCACTGCGACGTACGTACATTACTTTTTTTGGTTTCCCGCAAATAACAGATCGACGTTCATTCCCTCTCCCCACCGGAACGGCAATGTGTTTTCCCCAGTGTCAGCATCCACACCAGCGGTCAATTTAAAGGTTCGATTCTGGCGCTATCTGTATTTGCCAATACTGCGAAGACGTCGCTTTTTTCGCTCTTGTGTTTCCTTTGTCCCAGCTGGGAACAAAAAAGGCGGTGGCAATGGCCATAGATGCCAGTACAACTGCAAATTCCCATCAGGCTGCGTAATCAGGACTTTGTTGGGGGGAGGGTTTTTGGCTTTTGAGAAATGTACAGACTGCTTCACCTATATTGCAATGACAACATGAGACCTGAAAACCGCTGCAACACGGTTTTGTTAGACGCCGGCCGTGATCGTATATTTCTGCCACACCACCATTTTGCAAACGTTGCGGCTTTCCTACTTGGCACGTCAAAACGAAACGTGGAAATGGGCTTTATGCCCAGACTCGAATTGGTCAATGCCACGAGGTATACTCTTTTTTGTGCCCCTCCACGGAGGATCCACAAGCCACGGTTTTAGGATCCCCAGAGAGCTAAAACACCCAAAGCGCCAAGTGTTGGTAAAGGGTAGCAGGGTCCGAATCCTTGTGGCTTGCCTTCATCATTATCCAGCCGGTGGAGACGTTGTTTTTTTGGTTCCTCCTCTGCGGCAACATTATTGTCATTTCATTACCGTGCAGGAGTATGTGGAATGCAAATGCATTTGTACCGAATTTGAATACCGCGTGAACCCTGTCTCTGGTCACTTGGCTTCCTCTTCAATGCGTTTCACTTTTTTTTTACTGGGACCCTCCCTTTCCCGACCATAGCAATGCCATAACACTGCAGCACCGAAAAAAAGGTACCTTGATAAGGAATGCCGAGGGGGGAAGTTTGGAATGAGGCCCGAAACTCCACCCAATGTGCTCCACCCACGGAAAGGCTTACAGTACGTTTCATGGCATGTAGAACCTGCCTTCGTGGGGACGTTCACTTTTAGTACTCTGTTTGGAGCAACACCAGAAAAAGATGAAAGAATGCACGTGTGGCCCAGGGGTCGCCCACTCTGCAAGCCGTGATCTCTTGCATTTTGTGTCCGGAACCACCTTTTCAATTTCGCCGTTCAACCCACTTCAATTGCACGTTTCCACTTTCTCCCACAGACGCTTCGGGCTCCGCCATCCCGATTTTGAACCGGGCACAAAGACATGTGTCCGCGAGCGCAGCAGATTCCGTGACGTGCGCGTGCGCCCGTAGCGTGATCTCTCGGCCAAAAAACCCTGTTTTGCCCAGCTGGTGTTTTACTTACCGCCGCTTCTCTTTGTACCCCACGCCAAAACAAAGGCTTGGAAAAAAGGTTTCGAAAACTCCTCGCACACGCACCAGGCCGGACATGTTCTGCACGATGCGTTTTGGTGTTTCACAGACACCTTCGTTCTTGCCCCCGTATCCAGCCGGAATGCGCATTGATGCCAACGATTGCTTCCCTCTGATCGCATTGACGACGCCACGTAAAATGAACCCCACCATTCCTTCCGTGCATGGTCCGCTGGGCGGTCGCATTGAAGTAGAAGCGCCTTAGTTTGCCTGCCCTTCACTTATTTCTCTGTTACTAAAACATCACCTTTTTTGTGCCTTCCGAACAGGATCGCGGTATTTGCCGGTAGAGGGAAAAGCAGTGTTTTGGACACCGGTATCGCGCTGGAATGCCCAACCTTTTGAAGTCCGCGCTCGACTTCGCGTCCCGTCCAACATTCGCATCAACAGGCCTATGACGGAACGTTGTGTGGTTGAGATGCTGTCATTTTGCCCCCATCGAAATGATCCGGTGTGTCAAAACTGGACCCGGCACCCATGAATGTTGGTGCCCGGTGCTCCTTCTCCAACTTTAAAACCGCTCTTTTTTTGGTGGGGGAGGGTGCCAAAACATGCCCTACTGTGCCGATTCTGATAATGCGGTGTTTTCAAATTCCCCGGCTGTGAACATATTTCCATTACGCCAGCCTTTTGCCAAACGTTGAGCAGTCAGGTTGCGGCTTTGCTACATCTGTGCATCAAACCAAAACGTGGATTTGGACTCACATACCTACTACACCCGGATTCAAATCTCCGTAGTCATTAAATGAAATGTGGGAAATGGGCTCTACATTACGCCCACCCATTGTTTGGAAGTTACTCTCCTCTTTTTTTGCCTCCTCGGGGCAGGACCCACCACCGACGTTTTACCATCACCAAAATGCCAAGCGTCGAGTCAAAAGGTGTCAAAACCCTGGCCATGACGGTATTTCCGTAACACGGAATGATTTGCAAACATTTGCGCCGTTACTACACTTGGAGCGTCAAAACGAACTTGGGAATGGGCTTCATGTTTTGCCCAGACTCGAATCGCTTGTCCCGAACGTGTTCCCTTTTTTTGCCCCTTTGATGACGACCGACCACCCATACTTTTTGCCATTCCCAAAAAAATAAACGATGAGATGTGTCGAGTGTATCAAAACGGACTGGAAAAGTCCCTTGTGAACTGTCCCATATCACGCGCATACATACCTGTGGTTCTTCCAAATGAGATGGGGAAGAGCAACTGCTGACCGGCAGTCTTTGCCATCCCGAGATTGTGGAATGCCCAAAGCGCTTGGCCGTGGTGAGTGTCCGTACCGACTTTGGACTAGGTTCAGGCCTGGTTCTGGTATGCCAAAAATCTTTCTCATCGTACCTTTTTTACCCCCTTCGTTCTAGGTGGAAATATGAAAGACCGCCAAAAGGTAGGTGACTAGACAATCTGGGGTTTGCGATGGACAGGCGACAGGACGGGTCGATGCCATATCCCAAGGGCGGAAGTATGGGATGAGCCGATCAACAGAAGTGTGTGCGTTGCAACAGTAGGTTTATGCTTCACTGGGGGAAAGCTTGTTCCCGTGCATAGATTCCCGTCACGGTTTAATTTGATGAAGGGGCCATTGTGATGCCATCCCGGGAACATTCCTGGTACGCTGGCACATACCGCGGAATTACCGCCATCAAGTCTCCAAAAGAGTTTGACATCTACTGTGGGTGCTTCCCGAAAGTTAACGAGGTTCCTTTTTTCCCCGCCTTTGTTTTGGTTCAAAATGACAGCAAAAAAGAAATCAGGACGAAGATCAACAAGGAACCTTCGTGCGCAGTTACCAAATGGATCGTGACTTTGAGCAAACCACCAAATGTCTGTGCGGTGAGGGAGAGAGCGCCTAAGAAACGGCAGCAGGAAACAAGCCAACCACCCAGCACCAGTAGACAAACATCATCGGTAGGCGGCGGTGGTTAAACGGATTGGCTCTTCAAGTCCGCCTTTGGTAATAAACTGCAAGTCATGGACATTCTTTTTCTGCCCCACCATGATGGTGGAAACGGGCGAAATAAGGGGTTTCCTTCCTGATGGCGGGACTTGAGACAGAGTTGGTCAAGTACCGCTGTCGAACTGGTCGAGAGCGGGACAAAACAGCTCCTTGGTACCCGACGACAATTCGGCGCCCAATGCTTTCTACGTAACCAATCCTTGTTCTGTTTTCTGTGCTGTTGACAGGGCGCGAAATTGGGGGGATGGGGCACTAAAACATAATTTACCGTAACGACGTCCCAATTAACATGTCGTTTCAGTCCAGCGGGGCCTCTAAATGTAATTTGTGCGGTTGGTGTATTTACAAGTTTGTCGTCTTAAACTCGAATGGGTGAAATGTGCGGACAAGGTATTCCACCTTCCCCAAGGCCAAAATGAGAAATCAACGAATGTACATCCAAAAGGGACCGTTTGTGCGCAGTTACTGAATGGATGGCGACTTTCGGCAAAAAAAGGAACGGTGAACCCCCCCAACTGCGCTAAAAGGTGGGCGGCAGAGTTTTGACACTCTGCCTGAGTGCCTGATTAACCACATTTGTGCGCATTTGAACCTATTTTTGCCCTTTTCTGTAATTCAGGCCTCGACACCTAAGAAACAGCCGCGAGCAACAACAGGCACTCCCAGAAGACAAACGTACAAACGTGGTCAATGGGTGGCTGTGTTGAAATGAATTGGTGCTTGAGTTCCGTCTTTGGTACCAAATCCGCAAGCTACTTTCCGTGATATCCTTTTTCTGCCCCTTGCTGTCGATGGGAACTCCCTTGCACGGCCTGAAAATGTGCCGACAAAGTATCCCACTGTCCCCAATGACGAGCAGGTTTCCAGTAGCTCCCGCAAAAGATCAATTACTTTACGGCGCCATTGAACTCCTCATTGAAGTTCTCTTTTTTTTGAATCTCGGTGGCAGAGCGTCCGCAAGGTGGCAGAAAAAGGGGAAATCAACCAGGTACAGCCAAAAGGAACTCCTTACGCGCAGTTACCAAGGGGTCGCGACCTTGGGCAAAGCACCAAATGTCAGTACGGTGTGGGCGAACAACAAGAGGGCACCTAAGAACCGACAGCAGCCGACAACAGGCACCCCACAATAGAAAACATCGCTGCCGCGGTGTTCAAATTGAATGGTGCTTCCGTTCCATCTTCGGTACCAAATATGGTGGCTGCCTCACGGACATTCTTTTTCCACCCCGCCTTGACGATGGAAACGGCAGGATCGGTAGCCGTAGCAATAGTTCGAACGATGCATTCCAACCCTCCGCGACGACGAACAGACTTCCAGTGCTTCCGCAAGAGATCAATTACTTGCGGCACACTACGACAAATTCTCCCTTTTTTTTCAATTCCCGGTGGCAAAGGTCCGAGATGTGTGACGACTCAAAGCGACGTGGTGCAAAAGTTAACAAGCAGTTCTTGGACGGAATATGGGGCGGGAGATGCCAACCATCCAAGTTGCGACTCCGCATGTCGATCTCTGTATTGTTTTTTTTTTGAGGTTGCATTCTGGCGGCAGGAACAGAAGCGGATGGTTCGTCCAGCACCGCTGATCAAAATGATCCAGAACGTTGCCAACACTGGACTCGGCACTCGGCACGGACAAACATTCCTCGCCCTTTCTTCCTAGTACGCCTCGTCTTTCTTTTGTGCGGCGGGGGTCGGAGGGGTCGCAGGGGCAAAAAAACACTGGTACGTTAAGGATCGATAATAGTGCGGAGTCCCAAGAAGTATGGTCCGGCAGTGCTTTTACATGTACTTTGTGCAGGTTGGTGTTTACTGGTTCGTTGTTTGAACACTGGTGCTCTCTTTGCCACTGGGTGACCGTATCAACATCACCCAAAAAACCCGGCCATTGAATAGAAGGCATTTAGTTTAATTAAAGGTGCTCCAGGTCCGTCTGTGGTAGCAAATCATCCCGAAGCTGCACCACCTACGTGTATTTTCTTTTTGCCCTTCCCTGATGGTGGACACCAGCGCGAGAAATGGTTGTAGTGCGACCAATGTATCTCCACACTCCACAATGACGAGAAGAGCCAGTGGCGTCCGCAAGAGATCAATCACTTTGCGGCGCAATATCGGCGATGTAATTGCCTTTTTTAAATCCGGCAGAGGTCCGCGAGGGACGGGTCACGGCTCGAAGATGATATTGATGCAAGAGTGAAAAAGCAGCGCGTGGACGGAAAGAATGAGTGGGCGGGTGTAATTTGGTGAGATGCAGCGAGAGCGGGGAATACAACTTGGCAAGTGGCGATGCCGGTGTGTCAAGTAGATACCACACACGTCGAAATGGTCCAAAATGCTGCCAAAAACGGTACTAGGGCACCGACGAACATTCCATACCCGCTGCTCCTCAACTTGTTTTCTATAAACGTGCCATGCCGTAACGATTTTTGACGATAGGATGACTTTTTAAAGAAGACGGTCTTTAAATATATATTTTGTGAGGTTTGTGTATTTACAAGAGGCAATAGCGCGAACAAAGTATTTCCACGGTCCACAGCGACGAACTCGTTTCCAGTGCTGCAACAGAGATCAGTTACTTTGCAGCAAATAACACTTCGTTGATGTCTGTTTTTTTTTTTGAATCCCGGTGGCAGACGTCCGGGGGCAATGCATGACCGCTGAAGATGAAATGGGTGAAAAGGGAAGAAGCGGACTCGGATGGAAAGCAGGAGATGGCAACTCGGTGGGATGCGACGCCGCATGTTGTCCGTGTCTGGTTACTTTGCGCTTATTTTTTTGGGTCCCTTTCTGATGGCGGACCAGAGATGAGAGGGATGCTTGGGCAAGTAAGTACCATCCGTTGAAATGATCCAGAACGTTGCCAAACCGGACTCGGCACGAACGGACATTCCGGTACCGACAAACATTCCGTGCCGGGTGCTCCTCCCAAACCAAACCCGCTCTTTTTTCCCCCGGCGGGGAGTATAACCTTACAGTACCGTACCGGTTTTGATAAATAGTGCGTTTTTCAAAGAAGACTATCCAGCAGCTTGTATGTAGTGCGGAAACTGAGATGAGAGGGATAATTGGTCAAGTACCACACACATGGAAATGATCCAGATGTCGCCACAACTGAACTCGACACCGACGAATATTCCGTCCCCAGTGCTGCCAAAACTTACTCTTTCGCTTTGGTTTCTTTTTTGGTGGAGCAGGAGCGGTGACGGTGCAACATTGTTTAAATAGAGCGGCGTCAAAGAAGACTAATCGAGAGTCTGTCAAATATATATGTATTTGTGCGGTTTGTGTATTTACAGGTTTGTTGTTTGAATTCAATGGTGCCCTCTTTGCCACTCAGCGCCTCCAAAAAAGCGCCGTCCACATCCTCCTCCTTCCCTTATCGGCCGATAACAGAGTTCTGTTGTTAAGGGGAAAATTGACGCCGTTCAGTTTCACTACGGGAGCGCAAACGAGCAGTGCGTTTTAACACTAGCCCAAACGTTGTTGCTCTACCTTGAATTCCGAAAGGAAGATCAACCCCAGGATAGCGTGGAACGCCGTCCATGCTTCCGCAATTTGACTGACTTCCGTCCCGTTGTTCTGATATAACACCCTGCTTCGTCAGCATTCATGCCCAATCAAAAGCCCAAAAGATACTCAACGTACCGGAAACACCACCCCTCCACCCACAAAAAACGTCAACACACACACATTCGCCACCACCAGCGCCCCCAACATCACCCGTAACCTTACCGCCATATACTCTGTCCTCGACCTTCCCGGTGTTCCAAACTCGGTCCCATCCGCTTCAGCACTGTCAAGGTTATACGACGGTTTACGTTCCGAAGAAGGTGTAAGTGACGACCGCGACGAATGCAACGCCCCCTGCACAGCCATAAAAGTATGCACCATCAACGCGGAAATAAAAATATCCGCCGCAGCTAGGCAGAGAAAGAACGATCCGGATGCGATGCTGAGGTACAGATGCGGACTGTCCCCCGCGGGGAAGGCTAGGTAGGCGTAGTCACCGCCCAAACCTACAAAGAAAAGGAGGGTGTAGAACGTCTGGAGAGCGTAGATGGTCCAGCGGGGGTACCGTAAAGCTTGTTGGAAGATTTGGAAGCGGACCATCATGGCGAAGAAGTAGAGGAGGGCTGTGGTGGGAGGACGTAAGTGTTAGATGTAATGTAAACAAGGTGCGATTTGCTGCGCATATCAATTCTTTCGCTGAAGGAAAAGCGTATGCTTCCTATGTGTGGTGAAGTGAAAGCCAGCTCCGATATGCTTCGCGAATCATAAACGCGTTTGCTGCGCAAATCCGGGCCAACTTAGGGTTAGAGCAAGTCTAACCCCAAGTTGGCCATTACCCGACCAGAGCACATCGCTTCGCTCGCGCAGGCCACTCACCAGAAGTATAAAGCGCACCATCCGCGACGAGCCACATAATCGACAGGACCAATTGAGGACCCTTCCAGTCGCCACCAACCACCCACACGTTTGGATCGCACTGTCTATCTCTCACGCACGTAATGTACAATGGTTTACGGACGATGGATACAGTTTGACTGAAGAGCAACAACCACAGGACGGCGATCATGAGTCTGCGGAAGCGGGAGGATGTGGGATTTCGTTCGCGGAGGTGGTGGATGCATCGCCATATGAGGAGGGAGACAGCGAGGATGTTGAAGATGGTTGAGACGATGGTTATTGTGGCCAACTGGGGCATCGTGAGGGCGGTGTAGGGGGAGTGAAATGAGAGGAGGTGACTGGGACCCTTTGATGTGCGTAAGGGAGAGGGTAGCAAGGATAGTAGGTAGTTATTCAATTGGGTGAGTAGGGTAGCTTTTTTGTAGCAAAAACGACGGGGACGACGTTCTCCATTCTATTACAAAAGATGGACGCGAAACAAGTGTTCAGGAAGAAATGGATGATCCAAATGTGGGACACCCGACTACCACACGATTATGTAATCATATCATCCACGCGTTTCAGCCCCATCAAGTAAACATGAAACCCACCCCCAGGACGCGTCGCCTTCAACACTTTTCAACATGAACTCGATTTCATAAAGGCGTTTGGCCCGTTTTCTTGTGTCGGGCAAACGTCGTAAAGGTGTTCCACTTTCTTTCCAAAGTGGATGTGAGCAGAATGATCTGCTCTCTTTTTATACCTTGGTTTGTGCTTGGCGCATTCGGTGACTGCAAATGATTTCCTAAAGGCGTTTTCTTGTCTCGCGGGAAATGTTGTAAAGGGATTCCGCTTTCTTTTCAAATTGAACGTGAGCAGAATGGCTTGCTGTCACCCAGCGTTTATTGGTTGGTGCTTTGCTTTGGCCTCGATGACCGCGACGAAGGGTTGAATGTAGCGGACGACGTGGGTCCAACGAACCCGAAAGGAACGCTCCTCGGTCAGCCAAAAAGCAAATCTATTATGGTGGCCAAAAACTTCCTCTTCGCCGGTTCCGAATCAAATGGATGGAACGTCCCACGACTGAGATGCCCACCTCGCGGCGTCGTATCCAAATAACCGAGTTAACCTATTCGCTGCATTCGCTACCTCGCGTAGTGCGCCCCATTTACGGTCGCTAGTAGTTACATGACCTGAGTAGTAAGCATGAAGTAAATGCAGGCTGCCGAAAGAAATCAAGAAACTTGGGCCGTTTCAAACCCCTGAAGTCTCATTCCCACAAGCTAGGAGCTCCTTCTTTTTTCACCTTCCGTACCTAGCCTGCCATCCACAAGACGGAAACATGCCTATTCCTCTTGCTTGAATGTCAAAAACGCATCTGATAAATATTGTATTAACGCGTTGCGTGGTTGGACTCGCGCGGTAAACCAATGTTTCCTTGGCGTGCTCTTGATTTGTAGAGAGGTGCGTGCGTCGGACAGGCGACGGTATCCCCTGCTCTTTGGAACGTCGCGCCGAAAACTGGTTTGCTTTTCCACTCATGCGCTGGAGTAAATAATGGGGTTGTGGTGATGTCAATTGGGCCAAACGAGTACTTTGAAACCCAAATGCGTGGAGCGAGGGGAGAGCACTTTTCTTGCATGTGCGGCCATGCGGCTTGTCTGGAAAGACGTCGACAAGACTTACATGAGTTAAATATGAACGATTTCTGCAGGATGCCTTGAGGGTGCATGAATCCGCATAGTTGCGTATTCTGGCTGGTCTCCAGGTTACTAGAATGACTGCGAGGCCTGTGCCATTGCAAACAACACAGCTTTTTGTTTCTTGATTATTGGTGAAGGATCCATTAGTTGTTGTGTCTGCTATTGACGCAAAATTTGATATTAACGAGCAACCCAACGAGTGGCCCACTTTTGGAGTCAATGGTCGGATACCCAGGTCAAGGAACCATTCGCCCCCACAATCTGCATCCAAACCTCCCCGCCGAATGTTGCGCACTTCACGGGAAATATAAAAATCAGCAACAGGAAAAAAGATCTAGTCTCGTGAGGGCCGTAAGGGGTTGAACTTCGGCGGTACCGTCGTAACCCCGGTCATGGGCAATTCAGATTTCAGAGCGCATTTCGCATAAACCAGAAGTACAGAGCATTTGTGTAAGTCGAACCAACAATTGCGCATCTCCTTTCTGCAGAGTCTCAACATGGCGAATGCCGCCCAATTTCTATTGCTGAATATTTCGCCATTTCCTCGTCACCACCCTACCACAAGCGGGATGGACTTTTGACAACAAAAAAATGTGCTCGTTGCGGAGAAAGTGAGTTTGGTCGTCGGATACCCTTTCCAAACAGACCGGAGAAGTCTGGGGTTGCAGGCTATGGGTACCCCACCACTTATCGGTACCCAACCACTTATCACTTTTTTTGGGCCGCACCTCAGCGGGTACAATAAGCCGCCATTGGTGATTTGATGCCCGAGAGGATGTAGCCAGCCCAGCGCCAAAAAAAAGACTGATATTACAGCTTACCACGGTTGACACGAACCACAAGACCGGTGGCAACCTACTGTATCTCCAGGTTTAACGGCATTCAATGCTTTTAGTTAAACGAAGAAACCATTGCCAATTGCCGGCGGTGATACACATTCTGGATCAGAAAAATACATGCGCCCTTGCAAAAAGAAAACCTTCGCTTCCTACAACGGCGGGGTTTGGATACCCTAGAAACCGCCTCACTTCGCACGAACAACGTCAGTCTACAGTCAGTGCTCCCTTCATATAGTGCTGCATTGTGACAGTTATGGAGCCCTGACAAGCCTCTGAAAAAGATAGTACCATTCTCATGAATGACATATGCCGGTTGGAGACGCAAGAAACCATCTCCGCTTCTTATGCAGTGTATGTTCGATGCTGTACCATTCACGGAATGTGGAAAGGTGCTCCCTTCGAATGGCACTGCATTGTGCCGGTCGTGGAGCCCTCATAGGCTGCCGAAAAAAAGTTCACTACCGCAAATTGACGCGTGGGTTGGAGATGCAAGAACCCAACTCCTCCGCTTCATACAGCCGTGCGTTTGATGCCGTACCATTCACGGAATGCGGAAAGGTGGTACCTTCGAATGGGACTGCGTTGTGCCGGTCGTAGAGCACTCATAAGCTGCCCGCAAAATAAGTGATTCAAAGGAAGGACAAACGCAACGCCCACCAAAAAAGTTCGAGATGTTGTGCATACGAGCAAGCCCGTTGGACACCAGGCAGGCTATCGCAACGTCCACACGAGGGGACAGTTCGCGCTTGCCAGGAGTCAGCCGGAAGGCTAGCAACTGAAGAAAGGAAGGTGATGATAACGCAGAATTTTGACTTCGCTGTACGATGCAGATTCTTTTCTACGTCGTAGCCTTTATCTCTGCTGGCACAATAATTACAACGTACTGACCCAAATTGGTTCCACATGGTATGAATGGTGTGTTCAATGAAACCCCAGGTTCAGTGGTGGAAATCTGTTCGGCACGGATTCAACACAATTCGTCATCGACCTGACCTTGATTTTTTTCCTCATTTCACACCTGCTCTTGAAATGAACACATAGACATCCTGTCGCGCCAAAAAGGAAAAAAAAATCCCACAAGACTTCATGCTTCTACCAGAAGGAGGGCTTGGAGACCTTCAGGACCGCGGGTGCGACTCTCAAGGAAATACTTATTTCATGAGACGATTAAACCAAGGCACCATAGAACAAAGTTCGAGGTTGCCCGTTGGAGGACGACCAGACCGGTCGGCGGGACCAGTCACCATCCACGGGACCGTCGACCCGCACTTAGCCTTAAGTAGCGACCACCCAGACCAAAAAAAAGAGAAAGAAAATCGCCCGGGTCGCCCATACGCGGGGCCTGGATACCTTCAGGACCGCGGGTGCGAATCTCAAGGAACTGCTTGTTTGATGAAACGGTTGAAGCATGCACCCGCAGAACAAGGGCTTGAGGTCGTCCGTTTGGGTGAGCAATGGGTGGGGACCGCTCGACCGATCCCGCATGACTCGACGCCTACATCCACTGTGACGCATCGTGTTTTGTAGCTACCCACGCAAAACTCTTGCTCAGAAACCGTTTAGAGAAAAGGCTAAGAAGAGGTTGCCTTATTAAAACAACCACATAGAACCAGGCAAAAGATAGGGTCTCACAGACGTAAAGCTGAGACGCGCTGAGTCCCAACGGTTCCATATGCACTGAACGGACTAAGGAAGTCAACTTTCACAGAGCTGCGCGCGCAGTCCATTTCCGCCTCATCTGGTTCAATGCCTGGCTAAAGATTAGCCCGACAAAGAATAAATGAACAAAGTGCATTCTGTATGTACAGGTTCGATTCGATATGAAAACGAGACGGCAACGTTTTTCGTCAGGTGGAGTTTGGAATCGTGCCCATCGTCGCCGCCTTCGGTCGAGCTTTCGGACCGCGTCCTGGCAATTTGCTGCAATGCCCAGCCTTCACGGCTCAGACTAACCATCGACATGGTGCCAAGTCCGAGCCCCCGCAACTGATATTGGCACTCTTTTTTTTCGGCGACCACAACCACGAGCATAGGTGAGATAGTTTGATCTTCAGTAATTGAAAGTGTTCAGGTTCCATCTTGTCATTGGGTCAGTTTGGTTTCAGCCACCAATTCCCCTATGAATGGTATTGATCAATCTTATTCTTTTTTTCTGGGCGAAGTCAAGCAGAAAAAGGAGGTGGCGCCGCTGTGGAACACACTCCCTCGGGACGATCCCGGGCAAGCATGATGTTCGACTGCCAAGACCTGCGGGCGCAGTTTGAGGGCATTGATAGCGTTTGTTCAAGTTTGCCGGCGTATTCACTTTGCTTTCAACACCCTTTGTTGTGTTTACTATTAGCCTGTGTTCAAAACCGGAGGAATCGTAGGACAAGTGGGAGACCACTCATACGAGAAACATTGGTGTACTTTCAATTATGTGTCGCACATTACACTACGTGATGTGGTGGCCGTCTCTGTTGATGTTCCTAGGTTGTGGCGAATGATTCATGCGAGTCTGTTGAGCTCTGGCTCCATCCAAATTTTCATCATTACGGTCGCCTGCCTTTTTTTTCCGAATATTGATCGAATGCCGTTCTTTTGCTCAAACACACAAAAAAACACACACGAACATGCCTCCAGGAGTTCCAATGAACCGAAGATGGCACTTAGTCCGTTCATAGTGTCTACTCTGCAATCCATGACCCCTCACGAGTCTTTTACCTTTCACAACTGCAAAAATAACCCCTCAAACATGAGCGTTACTAGACAACCGAACGTCGTCTGGCATTCGTTGTCAGTGGCGCTCGCGCCTTGTTCAGGGGACAATGTTGTTCCCGTTTTAATGCTTCCCTAATGGATGTTTCGGTCGGTCGAATAGGGGGCACACCATTTGCTCTTGTCTTAACCGGGCATTTACAGAAGTCCGCTGACGGGTGGAATGCAAGATGCAACAGTCGCAACGTCGGACTGGACGAAAGGTTTCTGCATTTGGTTCTTATTTTCAGGGTAGATGCAACTCTTGATCCGACTATGGATTGTGCATGGAAGACGAAGGATTCAGTAGGGCGCAAAGGGAATACCGGCTGCGGGCGCAGTTCCGGCCGTGCGCGTCTTGCAAAAAGGATGTCCACTTGTTTTTGTTTTTGGCTCGATGTTGGAAGACCAATGTGTGGTGATTCAGTACTTACTTTAGGTTCATCGTAAGCCCGCAACCGAAAATTCCTTCAGCCTTCAGATGCCGGATACCGGCTGCAGGCCGCAGTTCCGACCCTGGGATCTGTTTACACTCTTTTCTTTTTTGGCTAGACCAATCTGTGATGATTTAAGACTTATTCGGGATCATTGTACGCCCGCGACCGAAATAAAAAAAAAGGGAATTGGCGGGTTTGTCGTTTTCTATCGCCTTAGAGGCATGTCTGGCATCCCCTAAGGGGAACACCGCGTATTTGGTGACGTCGTGGAAGTGGTTCCATTATTTATGCCTTCCGTAGCAGCAAAAAGTACCATAGGAGAACCATTTGGAACTTTCGAGTTGCCTTGCTTAAGAGTTAGTGGACTTGTGCTAAAACCCAACGATCCCTGAATTTTGATTCAGCCTAGTCCTTTTAAGTGGGTTCAGACTCAAAAGTCGAAAAAGACTATGGCCAACGAGTTGCAGTGCATCAGTCAATGGATGCGCACTGGTTCTAAAGTAACGATTCCCAATTCTCGAATGTCTGCCGCTTTAAAGGTATAATATGCTTAATGATTCATCAATCTAAAGGGTACACAGAACAATCCTACTACTACTGACTATGGATCTAAAACTATCGCAATCCAGCTCTATCAACTAACACACCCACGTTGGGTTCTTGGTCTCCGCGGTGACACGGTCCTTGTACCAGTTGGCAGGAGCATCTCCCAAACACTCCCCAACAGTCACCATCTTCAATCCCCTTCCCTTCGCCCAGTTAATGATCCATGGCACCATGGTCCTGGCGGTCGTCTCGTACGTCTCGTGGTTGAGGAAGTTGTGGGAGACACCAGTGGACGAGGACGTGTACTGCTTTTGCTGGGCGGCGATGGATGCACCGGCCGAGTCGTCGGAGTCAATGTCCCACATGGCGAGGGTCTTGAAACCCAAAGTGGTGAGTGTGGTCTGCGCCAAGGAGTTGTACGATCCGTAAGGAGGGCGCATGTAGACCGGGACGGCACCGAGGATCTTTTTGAACGCGGCCGAAAGCTTGTTCATTTCGTCGGTGATTTGCTGGGCGTTGAGGGTAGCGAGGTCGGCGTGGGACCAAGTGTGGGATCCGATTTGGTGGCCGGCATCGAAGGCGGCTTTCACGGCTGTTGCTTGGTCGTAGATGCAATCCCAGTTGTTGCCGTTCATGAAGAAGGTGACTTTTCCGCCGGCCGCGTTGAATGCGGAGACGATTTCCGCCGTGTAGATGTACGGACCGTCGTCGAAGGTGATGGCGACCGTGTTGGGAACGGTGCATTGCTCAATGACTCTGATGTTGCTATTGGCTGGGACCGGTGACGGTGAAGGTTGGGTGACAACGGACGATGGGGAAGGCACTGGTGAAGCGACCGGAGATGAGGAGGGGACTGGCGAAGGTGAAGAGGCCCGAGATGAGGAGGGGACTGGAGAAGGAGGGACGACAGGCGCTGAGGAGGAGACTGGCGCTGGCGAGCCGTTGCAGTTTCCCCAGCCGACCTGACAACCAGTCGCGCAGTATGCAGCTTGCGTACCGCACCACCCATACTGGGAGCAGCACTGGCCGGTAGGGCAAGCAGCGCCGTTCACCTGGCACTGCCCGTCGGTTGACACCGGCTTGTTACCGGAGGGGACCGACGCAGTTGGGGAAGATGCGGGTGCGGAAGATGCGCGTGCGGAAGATGCGGGTGCGGAAGATGCGGCAGCACGTGAAGAAGATGTTGATGGCTGAGAGGGCGAAGAGGAGGTGCATCGTCCGAATCCCGTCTGGCAACCGACGCCGCACCAAGCGGTTCCGGATCCACACCATCCGTAGACACTGCAACACATTGTCCCCGAACAGGAGGTACCGGTTTGGCGACCACAATTCTGCGCAGCAGCGTGAGCTGACAAGAGAGCAAAAGCGGTCAAAACGCGAGAGGTGCGCATTGTCGATGAGTTGTTGATTGTTGATTGTTCAAAGCAACGTACTGTCGCTGCCTCTTTTAAAAGACGCGAGGCCTGTGCGCGTCGGGTATGGATCATCCAAATTTGGAGCTCCTACATGATCGAAATTCTCTCCTCGAATACAGTAGATTCCATGAATGTATGTATGATGGATGAACGGGTTCAATGGAAATCCATTGCCTGCTCGATGCGGTGGGCAATGAATGTTAATGAATAGGTTAGCAATAGTTCAAATGCAATTTTCATGGTTCCAATATTGGATACCCAATACAAAGCAAGAATTACCTCAGCATATAACATCGTGTTATGTCACGCATAATGGTCATATCAGGATGGGTCATAGCCAAAGCGTCAAACCCGACTGAACAGTACGGAATCGCCAAATCTTTGTTCTCACCCACCCATCCATCCATCCATCCAGCGAGACCCTCATCCCCAAGCGCACTTTACCCAGCTCAAAAGGTACGCGATGCACCAATCCTCTGTCTACGTTGCTCCTCCTATCCATTCGGCTGCTGGCGGTGTTCCATCCATCCATCCTCCCGCTGTTTGATTTGACATGTGGCCCATGTGCTTGGCTGGCCGATGAACAGATGCATGGGACGGGAACCCATGATGATGGGGATGGAGGCGCACGAAGGACGAGGGGACCTTTCGGTGTTGGAATGGCGGGGTCATCGAGGGATGCACGCGCACTCGAAGTGGAGACGTTGAGGAGAGGGAAATTTCCGTGTGGAAGGAGATTTGAGGCGGGATCGGACATTTCACACCCACGGAGGGGAACATCCATCATCACAAACGCTCGCAACCAACAAACAATTTGCCCCTTCCCTCCCCTGTCCTTTACCATAGAATACCTTATTTACAATGGCCGACAACGACGATCTTATTGACTACGAGGATGAGGAAGAGACCCTCCAAAACGAGACCACCGCCGCCACCACTACCACCAATGGAGCGAACGGGTCTCTGGCACCGTCTGCCGCTGCTACAGATGCTGATGGAAAAGAGTTGAAAAAGGGATCCTATGTCGGTATTCACGCAACTGGTTTCAAGGACTTCTTGTTGAAGCCCGAATTGCTGCGTGCGATTGTGGATTGTGGTTTTGAGCACCCTTCAGAAGGTGTGTGTTTGGATCGCTTGCATTTCGGGCAAGAAGTCTCGACTGATTGTAATTTTTGATTTGCAGTGCAACAAGTTTGCATTCCGCAATCGATCCTGAAAATGGACGTTCTGTGTCAAGCGAAGAGTGGAATGGGTAAAACAGCAGTGTTTGTACTGGCCTCTCTTCAGCAAATCGATCCCACCCTCAACTCGGAGCCGTCCGTCCTCGTTCTGTGCCATACCCGAGAGCTGGCTTTCCAAATCAGGAACGAGTACACACGGTTCTCGAAGTACATGCCCGACGTGAAGACTGCGGTGTTTTACGGAGGAACTCTCTTGAAGGGAGATGCAGAGACCTTGAAGAAGGAGAAACCGCAGGTCATTGTCGGAACGCCAGGGCGCGTCCTGGCTCTGGTACGTGACAAGGTCTTGAACTTGAACAAGATCAAGCACTTTGTTCTTGATGAGTGTGACAAAATGTTGTCAGCCCTTGGTAAGTGGACATGAGGTGAAATGCAGGGCGGTGGTGTCCTAAAAACGGGCGGACGGTTATGGTGATGACAGAACACTGCTATTAAACCCAGCTCTTCGAACATTTTTTCGTGTGAAAAAGTTTAATCTGAGTAACCGTCCGTCTGGTTTCAAGGAAATGACTTGTGGCATGACGCTGATGTCCTTTTTCTTCCCTTCTATTACAGACATGCGTCGGGATGTTCAAGAAATCTTCCGCTCGACTCCGCACAGCAAGCAAGTGATGATGTTTAGCGCTACCCTCGACAAAGAAATCCGACCTGTTTGCAAGAAGTTTATGCACCAAGTAAGCACCTCCTTTCCTTGCGGAAGACCTCTCGGCGGGTGTGCCGGTCTTGCGCCTCGAGGTTGGAAGGCAGGCCCGGCCCCCCTTTGAAGTGCCTTCATCTGTGGGCTTTGCACCCTCCATTCTTGCACGTCGCTTGACATGCTGGCCGTCGCGGGCGGCACGACTGCCGCTTTGTCACCCTCGATATTCTATGCGCTTGGCCGGTTCACCAACTGGGAGGAGACTGTTCGGTCTTCGGCGCGGTCCTAAATTATTATCCTTCGTGCTCTCTATTTCACTAGCCGCTCGAGATTTACGTCGATGACGAGACAAAGTTGACTCTCCACGGTCTTCAACAGCACTACATTAAGTTGAATGAGAACGAGAAGAACCGGAAGCTGAATGAGTTGCTGGACACTCTGGATTTCAACCAAGTTGTGATTTTCGTCAAGGCCGTTCAGCGTGCGACTGAACTCTGCAAGCTTTTGGTGGAGTGCAACTTCCCTGCTATCGCCATCCACTCCGGATTGCAACAGGAGGACCGGTGAGCATCCAGAGGTGCCTGTTGCCACGTCACACAGAATGATACTGAATTACCTTTATGTTAGTATTGCGCGATACAAGAGTTTCAAAGATTTCCAAAGTCGTATCATGGTGGCCACTGACATCTTCGGTCGCGGTATCGACATTGAGCGCGTGAACATTGTCATCAACTATGATATGCCGGACAGTGCCGACGCCTACCTTCACCGAGTATGTATCGATTTCCTCTGTTTTGAAATGCTGTCTGCTGTGGTTTGCAATTCGTTTGACCCCTGTCATGTTTAGGTTGGTCGTGCTGGGCGTTTCGGAACCAAGGGGCTTGCCATCACTTTTGTGTCCTCTTCGACCGACTCGGAAGTGCTTGCTGACGTTCAGGGACGGTTCGAAGTGAGCATCACGGAGCTGCCAGAGAACATTGACCCCAACACCTACAGTACGTTCTCGCCTTTGATTGTTCTCGCTTTTCCTTCCCAAGTCTACTGGAGAGCCATACTGACGCTGTCTTTTCACCTTTCCCTCGTAGTGGCGTCGTAGGTTTCCTCGACCCTCTGTCTAGACCACATTGCGCGTCGCTCTTCTCTTGTTCGTGTTGCATACAAAGCTCCCGTGTGATATTTTGGGGGGTCGTAAGACAAGGGCGGGGGCTTACTTGTTTTTGTGACGGGCAAGAGAAAGGAATGATTCCGGAAGGAATGTTGGAGACACGCACGTTTTGTGTGTGTGTACGGAATATGCAAATGTTTATATTTTTTCTTTTTCCTTAATCTTTTGAAAAACAAACCAAAAAAAGAAGGGGAGGCCGGTGGTTCTCTTTGTGTAAAAAAAAGAAGAGTGTTTCCATTTGCCGTTTGTTGTAGGATGTGGTTGGATACGATTTTTTGTGTGTGTGGACAAAGTTTATTTTGACTTGTCCGTCTTTGTGGGTACAATCTGCCGCCGTTGCATGATTTATTCCATTTTGTTTCAGCTGGCTGGGGATTAGTATTGGTTTGTCTTTCCACTTTTCCAACGGGTTAGGATGGGATGGATGTTGTTGGGTGGCAATTGCCCAATGCATCATCCATGCGCGAAGAGGTTGGAGGCTAACACTTACAAAGGGAGAGAGAGGAAGAGCCAACCGTGAGGAACCAGGAGGAACCTTGTTTGTATTTGAGGCAGCCATAGCGCGATTGGATGATGATTGCCTCTTCTGAAACCACTAAACAGGGGATTCGAAAGGACGCGCCAAGGACGCGATGCTTCTAGTACGGTATCCAACTCACCCCCACCCCAGGGACGAAATGGAAATTTAGTTTGGGGGATGAACGTGACACAAATATGCAACATTCGGGAGGTGAATTCAACCAGAAATAGCATAAACATGGGCAAAATTTTTGGAAAGATAGAAGGGCAAGCCACACATTTATTATTTGTATTTGGTTTACGCGCTCGGTCCCCTAACACAAACACGAGTGAGTAACCCCCGGGGCTAAAGACGGGGGGGCGGCTGGCCGGACGGACGGACGCCGGAGTTTGTGAGGGCCCGGTGGGGTGCGGTGCGGGGTGCGGGCTGGACCCAGTTGACCCGGAAGACGGGGAAACGAAATCGACTGGGGCTTCTGGAAGAGGCGACGGGGAGTCGGTGAATGGAAATGGATGGAATGAATGAAGAGAGAGAGAAAAACTTTCCACTCGTCGCATGCACCCACGCATCCAGTCCCGGAGGGGTTTCTGATTATACTCACTCAAGTCGGGGGCTCAGTTGAGTGCATCCCCCAGAATAGAGAATTACTATACCCAGCTATACTCCCTCGTGAGGATGGAAAATGGGACTGGACTACCGGAGGAAGGAAGGAAGGCGGGGAATCCATCCAATCCAATCCAATCACTCCAAAATGATCATCCACATAAAACACTCCCTCGTTCCCACCCGTCCCCCGTTTTCAGTTTTGCGTCCTCTTGCAAAAACCCACCAGAAACCTCCCACGTCGACCGTGCAGCGAGGCCTGACCATACATATAATAGACAGGCAGGCAGGCACGACCCCTCGTACCTACCCTACC
>JADGKA010000300.1:0-15774 GCA_027604605.1 Borealophlyctis nickersoniae
CCGCCCCACCCCTCGGCTGCCAAATTGCACGCTGCCGCGTTCATTTGGCCCGGGCCTTGGCGGACCCCCCCACCGGGGGCTGGGCCGTCGGGGGCGGCGCGGAGGCCCGCGGGGGGGAAGGGTTTTGCGCCTACGGCGAGGGGGTTGATGGGTGTGGTGCAGCGAGCGAGGGAGGTCGCCTCGGTTCCGCCGACGTTGTCGCCGGGGTTTGGGGGCATCATTGAGCTGTTTTATGGGAGACGGGTGTCGGTAAGTTTGACGACGTCAAAGTCAAAATAAGACGGGGAATGCTTACCAAAAGTCATATTGGGATGTGATTTGGATTGTGGTGCCTGATTCACCTGCCGAGACGGTGTTGACGGCGCAGACGAATAGGAGCGCGGCGGCGATGATGGATGTCGGACTGGTCATGGTAGCGATGGTGCGCAATATGATTGGTATCGTAAGGATGAGATGGGAAGAACAAATAAATGAGGGGACACTACGACGAACAAAGAGGGAGAGCTGGAGGGGATGGCTATTTATGCGAATGAATAGTGGGGCTTTCCACGAGCGGAGCAAAGGGAAAAGGCTTCGAGATGAATCATTGTCTTCTCGCATACGCAATCTACATTAATGTCCAAGCATCCCCTGCCACCCCTGCCGCCCATTCACCGCCATCCACCACTTTCCATTCATGTCTATTACCGGCATTTCTCCCTCTCCTTCCCCGTGTTTTTCCAATTTGAGGAAGCAAAGCATTGAGCGGCTGAGGGAGTATTTATTCATCTGGTCATCCGACGCGTGGGTGGCACAGTCATGCGGATATTCCAACACCGCGGTTCTCTTCACGGCCTCCTTTGAATTTTCAACAAGCCGACACCTACCTACTTGCATTCACTTAGCTATAGTGTAGCCACTGCTGGCACCCGCATGAGGAATATCCCCATCATGACGCAATCTGCTTTGCTATTTTCATACTGCAGAGGCTCCTGAGGCTCCGTTGCGAAGCTTTGCTTACATTGCGCCAATGCGATGGGTATTTGGATACCCCCCGCAGAAGTATAGGTTGCTCAGACAGGGGCTTTAACCTCCCACCACTGCGGCAAACCTCGCCCAAACGCTCTTGCCGAAGTTTCGGGTATGGCTATGCGGAAGTGTCACTCTTACCCCCCGCACAAAGTGGTCCACGGTGCAGGTCCTTTCGGTGGGTATCCGACTGAGCGCAGAAGAGACGCGATACGGTCCTCGTCATCTTCAAGTGGGACTTGGCGGTACGACGTTTTTCGCACATCAGTGCAGTTTTGCATAATGGACGACGGGAGTGGTGGGTCAATATTATCAGGATTGTGAAGGCCGTGCCGCGACGTTACCCATAGTATTATGTACTCCCAACCATCGCTTCACATTTCAAAGACACCGGAGAATCATTTCCGACCGGTTCCACTGCCACCATTGCCAACGGGTGAGGTTGGCGAAAAAAAGCAGAATTAAGTCTCGCTTCTTTTTTACAACCGAACATGGCCGGAGGATTGCCTTGTTGAGCGGTCAAATTGCAAAGTGCAAGCAGGTGACCCTTTAAAGATGCTGAATGTCACATTCCATTGTGAACTGACCATTTCTCGTCCGATTCGCGAAACTGACGTTCCAAGCGCCAAAAGAGTCCCGTAAGAGTCCCGTAATCCTTTCTTCGTGTTATCATCGGCAGCGCGGTTCCCTATGAAGCATACGAAAGGTGGATGACTTATACCCACAGGTATTGCGCAGCGTTGAATACCCTCGACCTGCGCCATACTTCTTGTTGACTTGTCCAATTTTTTGTGCTGGAAAATCTAACGCTATGAGGCTAGCCAACGCCTATGTCCCGGACCTGTGGAGACTTGGGAAGGACGCTGTCCCGCACGACAAACCAGACCGCAAAACCCGGAAACCATTTTGT
Organism: Borealophlyctis nickersoniae; assembly: GCA_027604605.1. Taxonomy (NCBI): domain Eukaryota; kingdom Fungi; phylum Chytridiomycota; class Chytridiomycetes; order Rhizophlyctidales; family Borealophlyctidaceae; genus Borealophlyctis; species Borealophlyctis nickersoniae. The sequence goes on from JADGKA010000300.1 coordinate 1,919, forward strand.
CTTCTCTCCTGTTTCCAGGGCAAAACCAATACTTTTGCGGGCGGACCCACTGGTTCTACTAGGTTCCTTTTCTCTTTGATTGTGGGTGGGCAATAGTGGCATTCACCATTGGTACTTGAATTGTCAAACCCGCGTCAACTGTTCCTCGTTGAGCGGGTTGTCAGGTCGGGGTACTTGTTTTTTTTTGGGTTTGGCATGTCCAGTGTGCCGAACGGTAACAATGCAAGGCAATGATAAACAAGGTCTTCATCGGTCATGCGCATGGGGACTTTACCGTTGGTCCTTGACTTGTTAAACAAGCGTCAACTGTTCCTCGTTGGACGGGCTGCGCCAGCCCGACCACGTCCTGTTTTTTTGGTTTGGCATGTTTGGAGTGCTCAAACGTCAAACGCAAGCCCGAACTTCCATGCATGGGACGCAAAAGTGTCGTTCTCACCCACGGACAATGTAGCGCAGATGCTTCAACTTCGTGGGCGCGTTGGCCTCACATTTCAGAGTATGCGGTGGTTTGTTCTCGGTCCGCGGCATCTATAAGTACACATTCGCTGTCGAGTACCGCGCACGCCGGCAGGAATACACTTTATCTCGGTCCTCTTTGCGAAAGTTTGTGTCCGGTGGCCAACAGCCAACGCCGACTCCTTGAATAGCCTCTGCTGGTTCGGATGGGAAGCACGGGGGCAAACTTTCTCGACATTGTGAAAATGAACGCGCCATGACACTTGACCGAAAAAAAGTAAGTGGTAAGACAGGAACAGTGCTGTGGTGTTTGGGACTACATCACTGCATGATGTTTACAAGGCGGGGTCCAAGACAGTGGACGGAAGGTATACCGCACAACATATGCATTTGATTGGTAGTTAGGAGACAGTTGGTCGAACATGTATGAACACTGATGCGGGGACGCTTCGTCTTGTGGGATATTTGAGTGATGCGTCCCAAACGTCCGGCGAGTACTGTCGGTACGGCTCCGGCGCTGAGATGCGTCAAGTAATCACCTCTATTTACTTGCAACGAATGTTAATTCACATGCACATCCTTGTAGCCTAGGGATCAGGACTTGTGAATCCTTGCAGTACCGTAGTACGGTTCTCTTGCCTTTTTTTTGACGCCCCGCCACAATTTTGGCACCAACATGGCCTTTAACATGTTTTTCGTTAGGTGCAAGATAAGGTCCCGCTGGTGTTACTTGCGTCTCGGTCCATTGCAAAGTTTGGGAATACTGTACACAGACGGGGCAGAGCGTGGGCAGAGGAAGGAAAGGTGGGCGCAAAAAAAGGTCATTCGACCTCCGCCCTATGGTCCGTGAATTGGGGATATCCCGAACATGACGTGGCAGATAACCCCAGTCAAGCAGCTTTACCATTACAAACAGATATTCCTTTGAATATGTGCAAAAACTGGTTCGCTTCGAGGTGTAGCCGTTTCCCGGCGACAAGTGGGATCGGCACAACGGCTTCGGTTAGTTTGGCCCTCCAGCGCATCCCATCAACAGCGTCTCCTAAGAAAACCACTTTCTTATCTGCCGGATAGACAAGACAATATTGGGCAAGCGATCATCAAATAAGTTTTCAGGCAGAAACCGTTCGTTGCGGGGGTATGGTGCGCAGTCATCGGATACCCTCAAATACCGAATTTCGACTCCCCTTTTCTTTTTTCTTGGGGTTGGAACGCATAATGAGGTGAAGATCACCAGCATGTAATGGTCACTTTACGTTTTGTGTACAATTTATGGGAAGAAAGACCCTCTCCACCGCGGCGGACCGCAAAGAGCGGAATAATAATTAATGATTATTGCGATTTGCCCTGTTTTTTCCTCTTCAGTTTATTGGCTTACGCCACTGATCCGGATTGTCACTTGGCGCTGCGCAAGCATCTCCGTATTCACAGTGACAGCCCGCAATTGTTAAAAGCCCTGGGTAAATGAATTCGCATCTTTGGCTTTGACTAAGGGTACTGAAGTGGCCAGGTACGCCAAAGTCCGTTTTTGCGCAATTTCGCCGCCGGGGTGATAGGCACGTCGTCCATATGGTAGATAGCAAAAAGAGCACTATGGACATGTTTCCAAATACGAATGGCCATTTTGATTTGCTTTTTTTGCTACGTTGCTTTCGGCCCCCCAAAGATGGATACTTCCAAATGGCCGCTAATGCCTTTCAAATTGGTTTAAAAGCCAGTGTAAATGAATGTCCATCTTTCGCGGTCCAACTCAGCAAAGATTTTGAGTTTCGATATTGTCCTCTTGTTTTTTTGCTTTGCTCAAGGGGGCGGAAGGGGCAACTGCGGAGCCCAAAAATAATGTTTCCTGGTATCGGTTTTGCATATGGGCATAGACGATTACTGTGCTGCTGTCTTACGCGGAATTGGCGTGGTTTTGGTCGGACGGGACGTTCACAAGATAGTGTGCACCCCGCATCGTTTTGAGCGCACAGGTGCTCCGATACGCTGGATCCTGCCGCTATTGTTCACAGGGGTGATACGTTACGAATATAAACAGCAACTGGGATACCAGTGGTGGTGGTCATTTGGGGCCCTCTTCCCCTTCGACAACTGCGGTATGTAGCCTGAGGTGAATAATAATGATTGCCACTGTAGGTACCATGTCCTCAAGCCATTGTCGCGCGGATCTCGGCCGTGCCCAATTTCCTGTCAGCCAGTTGCTACTCTATTTTTTTTTTGACTGGTATGTGCGTACCCTGTATGCGGCCTGTGCCAAAAGGGTGACGAGGCGAAACCAATGTGATTTCGATGTGGTCATGGCGTAGTCGCTTCCGAAAAACACAGGACAAAAAAGATGTGTAAATCCCTGATCGAACATGCGCCCTCCCGGACTTGAAGACCGTCGGGCACTTTCAGTTTCGATTTCGCTGGTATACGCCGCTTTGTGCTTACAATCCCTTCGCTGTTGCTGACGTTTCAGGCCAAAAAGAGTGCAGCTCGGCTTTTGTCGGCGCGTTTGAACATGTGAGGGATGGCTATTCGGTTTGATAATCTTTACCAAATGAGAAACGGTGGGGATCAGAGGCCGTGGTCAATAACGGTCTGTGGGCGGCCAAGTGGACCGGAGAAAAAAGAAAGGTACATGAGGTGCGCATCCCGTCTTTGGTTCCCCTGAACCGCAAGCGTAGGAGGATATCGGTTCAACCGATGTAGATAGTTTGGTATGAACGGTTGTTGATTCGGGTCCTATGATGTGCCAGTGGCTTGTGCAAGTCTTATCCGCAATTAATTGCGGACAGAATGTCACCAACGCGGTGACTCAACTAATGCGCAAGGAGAAGCCGCTGATCGTTGAGCGGTTGGTGTTTTATCCGCAAGGTGTCGGACACCCTCCACCCCGCGGCCTTCATGTACTCCCAATCCTTGTATTTGTTTGCTCTGCCAGTTTAGGGTTCCAGGTCCACCACGCAAATCGCTTCGCATAAAGCACTGCGTTGCGGAATCTAGGTATTGTGCGTAGATGGAAGGCTCGACATCTACTTTACAATTTACTTTCCGATAACAGTTGTGGTGCAAGCGGCACGAAACAATTAAGGAGTGCTGGGTATCCAACCCCCTGGACTGTCTTGAACATCGGGTTCATCTTTTTTGCCCGTTTTCTCCTTCCAGTGGAGGCACGCCGCGTTCTCCCTGGTCTTGCGTTCCCACTGAGGGGCAAAGACGAAAAAAATGTACAAGAGGGTCAGCTGATTTGGGCGGAGAGTGGCACCATGATCAATGGTGAGCGTGATTTCCTCCGAGGGTTCTGCGGCCGACGAACCAAAAATCTGGCTTCCCCTTTGCAGCGAGGGTATCTTGAAATTGTCCTGTAACACGATTTCCAACGGATGGTCCGTTCTCGATCAAATGGATCGTACTCTCAGCGTGATTCCTATTTCCTCTTTTGGACGCCCACCACAGTTAGGATTGGTTACGTGTAGCTTTACCAAACATGATCCTTTCTTCTTATGTCAGGGAACAGACTTTCCACGGCCAGCGGTTTGGCGCACGCCGGACATTTCCAACAGAGCGCAGTTGTCGGATACCCAACTATCCCGCATCTGTCTCCACCCTGCTCCGTCCTCTTTTTATTTTTTGGCGTTGGCGTGGCCCAAAATATGCCCGATGCCTTCGGGGAACAGGGTCATGCCTTCTCAAGAAAACAGGTATCAGCCAGCTTGGGTTTTGCGTGGTGCCCATGCGGACCATCCGTGCTTTCGTATTCATTTTTTTCATTGTAGCCTTGTACGGTTCTGACAGCTTGATGTCATGGCAGGAACGAGTGTGCGAATAGTATGGTGGTGTTTTGATGCGTGGGCATGCGGTGCATATACCAGACAGACGGTGACCACCGTGAAATGGGACCACCATGAAATGGGACCACGTTCAGACGGGAGAGAGGACAGCATGTTTGCCTTTGTTGCGCACGGAAAGGGGTATATTTACGTCACTCATTTTGCTCCATTCTAAGGTGGCGTTCCTTGGAAGCAAAGCAGTTTCAAGGCATGCGCAGTTATCGGACACCTTGAATTCTGCGGGTGGGCAAACGAGTGGTTGCAAACCGTATTTTTTCTGCTTTCGTCCTGAGATTGCCAGTTGGAACATGTGGGATCATTGAATTGGTGTAACTTGGTCGCATAAATGTGGGGTTAAGACTTTTGTAGTGGGTGGATCCGCGTTGAGACGAAAAATACAAGCACGTCTTTCGTGCTTCGTTGGCTGGGCGGTTTACATTTGGTCCTGTTGTTTGAATGCCTGACTTTTTTTGCCCGCAGGCCACTGTCAAAACAAACCAAAAGCTCGTTCCTCAAATCAAGAGCTCATTCACCTCTTCTATAACCGAACGCGCGATGGATTTCATGCTAATGCATGCTGTGTAATGACGGTATACGCAACCTAACCGCCAAAAAAGTGAAACCGGAGCCCACAACGTAATACTCCCTCCGTCGATTGAACACCGGGGGGGCCTTTTAGATTTCCATGGCATCGGAGCTTGTGTCGCCTCGGCAACCGTCGCAGAAAGTGGTATCAGATAGCGCGTACCCGTAACAGTCGGAGGTATTTGCATTGGCCACGTTTTTTCAAGTAGAGGTTTTTGTTGTGTCTCAGCTGTGAACGCAACACCGCAACCCTCTTGCGCTTCCGTCTCTCGCCCTCAGTTGCTTTTCAATATCATAGAAGTCTTCTTACCTGCAAATTTGAAGATGACACCCGATGCCCCTAGTCGGGTTTCATCCATTTGGATGCCCTTGCCACTTCTCGTTGCACTTTTTTTTTCAACAAAGCGGACAGATGGTGTCGGTGTTGGCTCGATGTCCTTTTCGTGCGACTTTCACCCAGTCGAAGCAGATGGGGTTTAATCTTGAAAAGATCCCATCACACCCAACGGAGCACTCTTGGGCGGTGCGCAGTTCTTGGATACCCAATATTCTGAAATGCTCCTCCGGTGCGCAGTTCTTTTCCTGCCAGGCTCCTAAAAGGGCGTCAAGTTTTCTTCTTCTTCCGACAATTTACTTCCGCGCGCACATATGCTTGTTTTTACAAACCCGTTGTTCGATGCTTTGGACCACGCTCCATGGACCGGCTTTGCTAATGATTTCGGGCGGAAACCTGACATCTGCCTGCCTCCTGACATACTGATGGCCCGTCATCGTGGGTGCACTGTAAGCGTAAAGGATGTCAAAGGTAGACCATAGGCGCACCATAGGCCTGCGCAGCTGCCTTCCGTCCATGCGTATCCCAGTAGCAATTCAGTTTTTTCGTGGAGCAGGTGTGCTCCTGTCCTGCTGAACGACCAATGGCTGACCGAACGTGTGGACCGCACAGAAAAGAGGCCGGAAACATACGTTCACTGTGTATCGCCCAAACCCGCTCAATAGGGCGTTTCCTGGGCACTGGCAGTTCACAAGTCTATCACTCCACTTCACATGTCCTCGTAAACTATGGTCTGGGATCTTCCAAAAGTGAAAGCGTGTGTTGGACCGGTTACTCGCTCATCCCTGAAGCCATAAAATAGTTTCTTTCCATTGGCAAGGGGTGCAAATGGGAGACTACATTCAGTCACCTTTGCTAGGTTGGAACGGGGCCTCATTTCGAGTACATGAACGGCTCATTCCATCCGCCATTAGCACAGCTTTCCTTTTTTCGGCTGCCTTTTGTTCTTCAAGAATACAACCACAAAAACAGCGTCGCTGTGAATGTCATCAATCTCCGGCCGGTATGCGTTACAATACCACGGAATGTTTCCAATTCCCGTTTTCGTTATTGGCAACGCTAACGTACGTTGTACATTCTTCTCCGCACAATAAATCACGAGAGTACGGACATTTTCAAAATCCGACTTTCCATCTTTTGCGGCGGGAAGGCGGACTGATGTTTCCTTATCTAATGGGTTCCTTACTTTGTGATGAACAAGAATGGCAACGTAGTTTGATGAATACCTCTGCGTAGTAAGGGAGAATGCGCTTTAGCTGCCCATCGCCCGCTGTGTTTTGGGACAATGTCGTTTAACTGATTGGACACTCCCGGTTTTGGATATACTACTCTGGGTATTGTATTTCTTTTCAATAAACAATAACGTCTTGAACCTACGCTAACCCTACCCCTATGTTGGATCATCAACACCACTTCCCAATCCCTGTCCCTCGGTTCTTGAATTACTCATAGTTGCCGCATGGGCCAGTCCCAGTCCCTCCGTTTTTGAGGGACACAAAGTTGTCGCATAGGCCAGTCCCGGTCCCTCCATTTTTGAATTACCCATACTTGTCGCATCGGGCTTGGAGGTATGAATAGTTGGAAATGATACACTCTCCGTATTCGAATTCTTGGACGCTCCTTCGGGAGTGACATTTATTGGCCTCAGGCCGAGGACTTTGCGTGCGGAGGCTTGCCATCGTCTGTCGAGTACGATGAAGAGGATCGGATTGCACATGGAGCTGGGGTGGGGATTGCGGGGGCGGTGAGGTTGAATAACCCTTTTGGTAAGGGCAGGGGCGGCAGAAGTAAACTTACTTTACTAACGCAAGCCCACAAGAAATCTCATCCATAATCTGTGGAACCTGATGAGTCGTAAAGAACTCCCACAGAAAATTAACCTGGTATAACCCCCAATTCGCCACAAACACCAAAACCAAAATCAAACTCTTCCTCGCCAACTGCGCTTGCACAATGTCCTCCTTCTCCTTGTCTTTGGTCTTGTCATTGGAAGAGGCGCCGGCGTTGGTTGATGATTGGAGGTATTTCTCGCCTGCGGCGAGGTTGCGACGGGTTTCGGAGAAGGTGCGGCGGACTTTTTTGTTGATGCGGTAGTAGGCGAGTGCAAAGAGGTTGAGGGAGCCGGAGACGTGTATGAGACAGACTATGGTGAAGATGCGGTCGCTGAGGTCTGTTCCGCTCCAGTGACCGACCTAAACAAGTTTGTACATATCCATCAGTCATTCGGACACATTGGAAGTTTCCTCAGAACGCGCAAACTTACACAAAGCAAAGTCGACGCCTGCAAAACATACCGCGACGACCCAGGAATCCACAACGCCAGCGTCCCACCAAACAATGAATATCCCCAAATCCCCGCAATAATCCACCCAGTCTGTCTCATCGTCAACGCATTTTGTCTAACAATCGCACAATAATTCGCGAACACCAACGCCAAAAGTCCGTACAAACTCTGACATTCGAGGACGATCGTCATGAACCCGTCGATTTGACAGCCAATGTATCCCGCACCCCAGGCTCCTTTGCTGAGATGGAGGGAAATGAAGATGAGGCGGTTGATGCCGATGAGGAAGTCGGTGAATGTAAGGCTTAAGACTAGATAATTCTGGGAGCGGCGATGGCCCGAAACGTTAGATAAAGCAAACTTGGTCCATTTTGGCGCAGCGCGCAGCACCAGCCGGACATTGAATACCTAACATACCGGGGCCGTTCTAAGCTCCTTATCCTTCCAAAACAAAATCCCGATAAACCCACACCCCAGAATCGTCGCAACACATATAATCTCCAGAATGATGGCGGTTGCGACGGCGGAACTGTCCAGCGGTACATCCTCGGTATGTAAATCATAAGTCCATGCCTCTCTCATTTTGCCTGACGGCGGGGAGGAACAAAAATTAACGTATGCGGGGAATCATGATGTGATGGGCTTGATGTATGCCAAGTATATTTAGCTCGGTGTTCTATTGTTGTGGCGTTCAATTGACACCAGATTGGAAAACGCGATCAATGCGTATCTGGCATCCCGGTTGCGGAACCAAACATTCTTGAAGGGGCTCTCGTATGTATTCGATTATTGTGCTGTTGAAAGCTCTTCCCGTAATAGAAATCTCGACCCGAATGAAAACGGCGTGGGCTTTCATGCACAACAACATTCAAGGGACGAGTTCCGCGGAACAAATTCTATTGAAATGTACATGGAAGTTCCCATCCCGCGATTCCCACCTCGCAAAGTGGACTCACCGCCGGACAAACCGGACGACGTTTTCCGCTGGACATCCTATAAAATACTACTTGTCAAGGTAGTTATACTCCTCTTTCTGTGGTCGGGTGAGGGCGCGACGCGAAGGGTGCGCTCAGGTGAAATGGGGATTTGAAGATGCAGTTGGTGATCATGAGGTGGACTAGATGAGCTTCAAGAATAACTTAGATCGAGCAAGCAGGTCACGTGATTTAGTATGGTACCGGTATCTAGGAATGCGCGCGTGTTCTGTCGTGATGAGAGTGATGCTGAGGGCAATCTTCCAGTCCTCGTCCCGGAAGTTCAACGTCCGTTGCCCACAAACACGTCGTATCTATCCCACAGCATCGACACCATGAACAGCACGAACAGCATGGGCGGCATGGACGTGTTCAACATATTGGCAGAGCCTGCTGTCGTGTTGAACAAACTCAACCACATACAGAACGCAAACACCGCCTTCCTGCGTGAACTCGGACAGTGCGCGTGCCCAGACGGGAAGACGTGAGTGTTGTGGGTGCGTTATTTTTAGTGTACCAGGGAAGCGCTAACTAAGAACTCACGCGACGCTATAAAGGTCATTCGTTGATGAGTTTGTTCACGCTGACCATGTCGCGGCTGTAACGTCCGCTCTCGCAAACTTCCGCCAACCGTCAAACGGGCCCTCCTCCTCGTTAAACCACGAGGGCGGAGGCGAACCGACACCGAAACCTATTCGTTTACGGTTTCGTACGTTTCGTGCGTTAGCAATTCGTACTACTGTCATCTACGAATGGACCATAACTCAATCTCCGGGCGCCGGTTGCCTTTTACTGGTTGGGAGAAGTGCGGAATGGGAATGCTTGGACGCTCACCAGGCCGCCGTACCACGGACTACACCCCTTCCATCTGACGAACTGTCATCCCTTTTTGAGCAATACAAGTCATACATTTCCCATTCCGATCAGAAATACTTCAACTTGTATGACGTGGAAGATCAACAGCGCATCATTGACGAAGCAAAACGGCGTCACGTCGGCGTGAACCACCTGGTTTCTGCGTACGAGTCAGAAATCGTGGGGATTGCCATAGCCAGGCCCGACGGAGTAATTGTGGAAGCGAACAGCAAGTGTCTCTCGTATATTGGAAAGACGCGAGAGGATTTGGAAGGAGGGAGAGTTCACCAAGGGGAATTTGCTACCGAGGATGCGAATGCGGCCTCCGTTGCATTGTTGGAGGACGTTTACATAAAGAAAAAGTTGATAAGCTACAAAAAGACCTTCACCGACAGCGATGGAAAGCCGTTTCCTGTTCTCATCGAGCTACGATACATCGAGAGTGCTGGGCGGCTAGTGGCATACCTAATTGACGTCTCATCCTCCATTGCCGCCCACGACCTTGTTCGTCAAGAGCGAGGGATGTTCGAGCAACTGGCAGACTCGGTCCGTTTTATCGTATGGACGTCAACGATCGACGGCAGGGTGGATTGGATGAACGACCAGTGGTATGAATATACAAAGGCACCGAGGCACATTGTGACTGCTGAGTGGAGCTCTTTCCTGCATGACGAGGATAGGCAAAAATGCTTGGATCGCTGGCAGGAAGCAGTCAAACTCGGCACGCCGTTCGAAGCCGAGGGTCGATTAGCGGACGGGTCCGGTCAGTACAGATGGCATCTAATGCGGGCTTCTCCGTCGACGGACAACAGCGGGAACATCTTGCGGTGGTATGGAACGTGTATCGACGTGCACGACCGCAAACTTGCGCTGCTGAGATCAGAAAATGCCGAGAACCAATTCAATGCGCTCTTGAACAATCTTCCCATTGTGGCGTGGGGATGTGACACGAATTGGATATGCAATATGGTAAAAGGAAAGGCGCTGGGCATGAAAGGCTTGACGGAAACCTTAAAAGGAATGGCGCTGGGCTTGAGGGACACCGAGTTGATAGGGACGGACATGAGGTCGGTAACGGCAAACGACCCCAATCTCAGATCCTGGATCGAGCGTGCCTTGGCTGGGGAAACGTTTGGAACGAGCAATCACTTGACTGAGACAGACACCTGGTACGAAACAGTCTACTCCCCACGCAGAGACGAGTCTGGGCGCATCGACGGGATGATTGCCATATCCATCGACGTTACCGACAGCAAGACGAAAGAGGAGGCGAACCGGAGGGCGGAAAGTGCGAAACAGGCACTTCAGATCAACACGGAATTTCTGGCTAATATGAGCCACGAGATCCGAACCCCGCTCAATGGGATCATTGGCATGGCTGATTTGATTCTATCCGACGCAATCAGCGAATCCCACCGCCCGTACATGAAACTGTTGAAACAGTCCGGAAAAACATTGCTACACATCGTGAACGAAATACTAGACCTGTCCAAACTGAACGCCGGTAAAATGCAACTCGAAAACATAGAGCTAGATCTCCGCAACATTGTCAACACGGTGGTCCAAACCAGCCAGATATCCATGAAAAGTCCCGCGGTGACCCTTTTGACGACCATCGACACCTCCGTGCCACTCGTTGTACGTGGAGACCCGACAAAGATCATACAAATTATCACCAACCTCGTCAACAACGCCATCAAATTCACCAGCACCGGCAGCGTCACGGTCCACGTATCTGCAACCGACACCGCCTGCACCACCGTCGCCGTCCGCATATCCGTCATCGACACGGGCCCCGGTCTCTCGGACGACTTGAAGGGCAACCTGTTCAGAGAGTACAGCCAACAGGACGAATCCATCGCGCGGAAATACGGCGGGACGGGGTTAGGTCTCTCCATCTGCCACAAACTCGCGAAACTCATGGGCGGCAAACTGGAAGCCGAGAGCCAAAGGGGGCAAGGGTCGACCTTCCGCGTCACGCTCCCATTACAACGTAGTGTCGCGCCGGCCGTGCTGGCGGCGAACAGAGCGGAAAGCGACCAGCACCTCCACATCCACTCCTCAACCTCGCAAAACGACCCACCCGTCCCCGCCCGCATCCTCGTTGCGGAGGATAACCCTGTCAACCAAATCATCATCGAACGCATGCTCTCCAAACTGGGCGTCGAGGCGGATATCGTCAACAACGGGTGTGAAGTCCTCCGTGCCGTTTCCGAAACAACCTACGATCTGATCTTCATGGACTGCAATATGCCGATGATGGATGGGTACGACGCGACGCGCGAGTTACGGAGGTTGGAGAGTCATGCCAAGACGCCTATTATTGCGTTGACGGCGGGAGCGATGGAGGCGAATCGGGTGAAATGTTTGGAGGCGGGGATGAATGATTTTATTACCAAGCCGTTGAGTATGAAGGTTTTGGCGGATACGTTGAAGAAATGGCTGGCGCGGTCGGTGTGGGTCGCGAAATTGAAGTGATGCGTGCGGTTTGTTTCGCAAAGTGCGGTGGGCGAGAGAGGCAACTAGGATTCGATCAAACGTGTGCCATCACGGGTACGTTGGGTCGAATTCTCTCGACTCATAGATACGCCTTGCAGGGTTAGACTTCCTGCCGTATGGACGGGGCTCCGCGGTCCAGCAAACCCTGAACCTCCCGGCGTGTATCTGTCGGGTCGTGATGGCGGCTTGGTCTCAGGAGGATCCAGGTACGACAGACGACCTTCTGTTGTAACCTTGTATATAATGCGGAATTGGGACCGGGACATGGACTGGCCGTGCGACGGGTTGACCGGGGATATAAGGAAGGACAGGGATAAAATGAAGTTAATGTTTGAGTATACCAGAATGGGTTGAATATATACCGTATATGTGTCAATTTCGCATTGCGACAGGTTTCTGCTACCATCTGGGTGTGGGCAAATTGGAAGGCGCTTCCGAGAATCAAACGCCCCACCACCGACAAAACCCCAAGGGATACACACATGTAAACATCTCTTGGTCCAACCACACTCGGGAATTTACCGCTCGGGTCCGAACACAGACATCACCCACCGCTTCAATACAGACTCCGCTGCTTATGCGGCCCGCCATCGAAACGGGGGAAATGGGTACCGCTTTGGCGGTACATTTTACAAACTGTAAAACGTCGCGTACGCGCTGCATTGTCCTTACATCTGTATTAAGCACCGTCGCAGCAGGAAAGAAGAGACAGGTCCCAGCAAGAACCAAATGGAAGATGGTGGAAGGACGCGTCTTTTGTGGTTACACAGACCTTCCTGGCACTGCTTGGGCCAATCAAAACTGACCAGCGACCCCCGACAAACTCATTTGCGACACTCCACAGGACCGTCTTGAAAATGGAACAACCGACTCCGGAAAGCATGGATGAGCTGTTTACCTGTCCAATTGTAAGTGGCAGTCTAGGTCGGAGAGCAAGTGTTGCCACTATCCGACATTGTCGGGCGGGCGATAAACCTCCACGGCTGCAAACGGGGGAGGAGCCTGAGGGTGCGGCGTCAGGTGCCCTCACTGGGCGCCTGATGATAAAACGGTCTTTGCTATGCGGTTGGGGGCGGCTGCAGGTAAAACCTGTGGTACCTCGATCGTCACTGTATTTGGCCGCCGCGCAACTGGTGGAGCGCTATCACGTTCTCATGGTCATACTGGGTTACTGGAACGTTAACGAATGATTGGGGTCTTTTTTCCTTTGTTTATATCAAATATGTTCTCAGGCCAACTTCCTATACAGACAACTGCAACAAGAAGGGTCGTTCTTCGAGCCCTTGGAGGTGGTGAAAACGTTCAACCTCAAAACGGAGGAGACGGCTAAAGCGGCAATTTTAGCCGCGCTAGGGGTGATTTACAACCACTTTAAGGTGTCGACAAAGCCGAAAGGGAAGAAAATCAAATCTCTGGCGTCGTTGAAAATGCAGTACAAATACTCGATGGATATTGAATGGAGAGAATATTGGATCGAGGTGGGATTTTTTTTTGTTATAGAATCAAACACCTACCGCTCCTAAGAAGATTGTTGATCTTGTCGCAGAACACCAAAAAGTGTCTTGGGCGGAAACTCGTTGGTCATGGTGCAGAAGAGTTCATGGAGGAATCTACGGGTGTCGAAAACGACAAGCCCTCCGCCGCGTCTGATTCTGACGTTGAACAAGTTGTGGACAAAAACGAAAAGCTCTCCGCTACTGATGATTCATCGCAAGTCAAGCGCAAAAGAGATAATAAGGAAGATTTGGTACGCAATTAGACATCGCTTCAAACTGTGAGATTAGCCGTCATCTAACTTCCTCTCTTTGAGTCTAGCCCAACCCCACGCCGAAAAAAAATTGTGTGCAAGCAGACGACACCGTCATCAAGGTTCTGGAGCCGGGCATAGATGTGTCCCCGGACTTTGGCGACTTCGGCAAAGTAGTCACACGAATCAAAGAATTGCGCTCGGATCCCGACCGGGGAAACAAACTCCTCTACTGGGGAGCTTTGGACTTCCGCGCATCGCAACACAAATTCCCTCTTCCGGAGAATGAAACCGGCCTTGAACTTCT
>JADGKA010000300.1:15784-26133 GCA_027604605.1 Borealophlyctis nickersoniae
ACGGGGGAGGAGCCTGAGGGTGCGGCGTCAGGTGCCCTCACTGGGCGCCTGATGATAAAACGGTCTTTGCTATGCGGTTGGGGGCGGCTGCAGGTAAAACCTGTGGTACCTCGATCGTCACTGTATTTGGCCGCCGCGCAACTGGTGGAGCGCTATCACGTTCTCATGGTCATACTGGGTTACTGGAACGTTAACGAATGATTGGGGTCTTTTTTCCTTTGTTTATATCAAATATGTTCTCAGGCCAACTTCCTATACAGACAACTGCAACAAGAAGGGTCGTTCTTCGAGCCCTTGGAGGTGGTGAAAACGTTCAACCTCAAAACGGAGGAGACGGCTAAAGCGGCAATTTTAGCCGCGCTAGGGGTGATTTACAACCACTTTAAGGTGTCGACAAAGCCGAAAGGGAAGAAAATCAAATCTCTGGCGTCGTTGAAAATGCAGTACAAATACTCGATGGATATTGAATGGAGAGAATATTGGATCGAGGTGGGATTTTTTTTTGTTATAGAATCAAACACCTACCGCTCCTAAGAAGATTGTTGATCTTGTCGCAGAACACCAAAAAGTGTCTTGGGCGGAAACTCGTTGGTCATGGTGCAGAAGAGTTCATGGAGGAATCTACGGGTGTCGAAAACGACAAGCCCTCCGCCGCGTCTGATTCTGACGTTGAACAAGTTGTGGACAAAAACGAAAAGCTCTCCGCTACTGATGATTCATCGCAAGTCAAGCGCAAAAGAGATAATAAGGAAGATTTGGTACGCAATTAGACATCGCTTCAAACTGTGAGATTAGCCGTCATCTAACTTCCTCTCTTTGAGTCTAGCCCAACCCCACGCCGAAAAAAAATTGTGTGCAAGCAGACGACACCGTCATCAAGGTTCTGGAGCCGGGCATAGATGTGTCCCCGGACTTTGGCGACTTCGGCAAAGTAGTCACACGAATCAAAGAATTGCGCTCGGATCCCGACCGGGGAAACAAACTCCTCTACTGGGGAGCTTTGGACTTCCGCGCATCGCAACACAAATTCCCTCTTCCGGAGAATGAAACCGGCCTTGAACTTCTCTCCAATGAAACCATCGAAAAGGTTAAGAAACATCTTTCGGGACTCGTTGCTGCTGCTGCGAACAGTATCTCCGACTCCTGCGCGTCGCTGCTGATGGTTCTGCGCACCATTATTGAAAGTCACACTGGCGACCTTACTTTTGCGAAGATCAAAAGTTTGGTGATGCGAGGCGGCATACTCCTGCTCGTCGAGGTTCTGATGGAATATATTGCCAGCTTGGAAGTATTGGTCGACCAGACGGATGAAGCAGCAACGGACACTATGCAATCCATTGCGTTACTGAGGGATGCCCTCTTGAAAGTTGACTCTGACGACAAAGAAACGCAATGGCTCCTGCATGTCATTCATCAGATGGCTTACCATAGTATGAAAGCCATCAACCCCACCGAGCGCACAACTGACGTCTACGAAATCGTCCCGTTTGCGATCAACGATCGCGTCAGTTTGCGGTACGGTGACGGGGCATCCAAGGCGGATGCGATGGACAAGCGACGGCGTTCATCATCAGCTGGAGGGGGGAAACATGTTGATTTTCTTGATCTCATTGGAACACTTGAACTCGGTTCCGGAGAAAACAGCCGCAAAGGCTGGCAAGATAGTGACCTAGTGGCTGGGACCAAGTGTGGAATAGCACAAATCAGGGTCATCAAGGAGAACCTCGGAAAAGGTCTCTGTAAACGGCACCCGGAAGTCCTATCGGATCTGCTACTTAAAATTGCAGCTCCTTGCTACCAAGCCCATGCCCGAGAGAGATGTCCTTTCGGCTGACCTTCAACATCGGTGCGGAGCTCTACGCCTTGTATCAGTGGGCGCGCGTTAGGCGTCCAGATGACTTGAAGAGTACTTTCGACTTGGCGGAAAACTTTCTGATTTCTGAGGTACAGTACTTGAAAGCCAGATTTTATTCCGTCGCCAGGTCCCTTCGCTAATCACTCTTCCTCTTCATTAGCATATCATGCTACATACAGATGCGGCGGTCAAGCGTGCGCGGGCCAAACTGGCATCATTGGACCAACCACCTGTACCATCTACTCGCACTGCTGCTATTCGACTGAATTTTTTCAAGAAATCAAAATGGAACCCACCCTCGGATAGCCCAATGCCCGGAGGTACCCCAAAAGAGAGGAAGACAAGTGCGATCAAAAAGGGATCTGCCATCCCCTTTCCACTCGAAGAGGGAGGTGTGGCTGCGAAGGCGGAGGGTGATGAAGTTCCGAAGGCGGCGAAGGACGAAATTCACGACTTCTTTAACCCCCAAAAAATTAACCCCGACGTATGACTTGGAATGGGTGTGGTGGGAGGAAAGGCGGTGCGAGGAAAGTGGCGGTACGAGGAATGGTGCGGCGGGAGGAACGGATGTGGGAAGCCAATCCCCTTTGTTGATGTTCCAATCTTTCCTGTATTTATAATATGGAAACGGGGAAGATTGTCGAAGATCCCGCGTAGGGTATCCCGTCGAGATGTCAGTTCGAGCGCGGTTCAGTAAGTGCCCGGTTTCTCACCAAGCACACCCTCCCCACGACTTTTGCAATCTTTCAATACGGATCTTATCTCTTCCTCTTTGGCGCCACACCTCTTCTCCGGGCTGTTCAGGTGGGGGTTGTGGAGCGTGGTTGGCGATGCGACATTATTGTCGGACATTAAGATTAGATACGACAGATTTTTTGTAGAAATTTCACAACAGCAAGGAAGGACTTCAAAATGGAGCATTGGGCTAGTTTCATAGTTGTTCAATTCTATATTTTGTCGACCGCATTTGGATACCGTGGTAGTGTCCATGAGCAAAGCAGTAAACGCGACGCGTTCCCAAGCGGTCCCCTGTTCCTGCAAAGTGCGCTCGCCATGACCAACTCCGAATGGATATCACGCTTCTGCACAAATGGAACAACTATACCATACGTTAGACCCCGCCCCAGTGGGTCAAAGTCTCAGTCGGGAGGTCCAAATTCAGCCAGCCCGATCCCTCCCCTCCGGCCCAGCACACCCCACCTTATCCCGCAAGGCGGCGCCCGCTTCCCATACCAACTCATCCTCGGCAAGATCGAAGGTCTCCCCATCCCTCCTACCATCACCGACGTGTACCTCTCCTCTCAATCTCCGCTCTCCTGCCAATTCCGCCTATCACTTTTCGACATTAAAACAGGATGTTTCTTTGGTCGCACGTGGATCGGGAACGATGTCGTGGACCTTCGCGCCAAAGGCCGTGTTGCTATGATAAGCGGAAACCAAAGTCCAAACAAGGGAAAACAAAAGAAAAAGGAGGCGCGAGCGCGGAGGATGGAGAGGAGGAGGAGAAGCATCGGACGGAAGGGGAGGGGAAGTGAGGAGGATGAGGAGAGCGAAGATGAGAGTGAGAGTGAGGATGAGAGCGATGCGAGTCAAACGCGCGGGGAGAGTAGGGCTTTGTATGGGCATGCGATTACTGGGCATCGAGTGAATTTGAGTCTACAGAATCAGGTTGAGAAGTAGCTTTTTTTTGTTGTTGGTGTGTGATGCTGGCGCGTACAACGTTTAACCTTTAACATATAGGCACTATACATGCACACGCCCCTCACCAGTACACATATAGTGGCTGTTTTGGAACTTGTCTTCATCGGTATGACTTCCGCATTACTTACCCGCACGCGATGATTACACGGGTCACACATAGGCTTATCGTCACTTCCATAGTGGAGAACAGGACAGAGAACGGCCCTCATACAGCAGAAAAACAGTACATTTCCGGAGGATGGACATTTCTTC
Source organism: Borealophlyctis nickersoniae (assembly GCA_027604605.1). Taxonomy (NCBI): domain Eukaryota; kingdom Fungi; phylum Chytridiomycota; class Chytridiomycetes; order Rhizophlyctidales; family Borealophlyctidaceae; genus Borealophlyctis; species Borealophlyctis nickersoniae. The sequence goes on from JADGKA010000300.1 coordinate 19,593, forward strand.
ACCTCTTCAATCCCGACCGGAATGGGTTGGACTTGGATCGGGTTTGGAACGGCGAAGAAGAATACGATATAGGAGAAGACGACGGCTACAAAATGTATGTTTTGTGTCAGTCCTTTTCGATGCCAACTGCATTTGAGTAATCCATGTATTATTGCAGAGTCCCCATCTTTTCAGGGACCCCACGAGTCCTTCCGTTTGTCGCTGCGCAGTTAAGTGGATCGTTGACGGGGTACGGGACATTGGCGACCATGCCGGGAGCCATGTTCACGTACAAGCTTCTTGCTCGGCCCGATGTCCGGTCCGCCTGTTTCTTGTGGAGGGAGAACGTTTTTGTCGCTCCTGGTGATCATGTTCCCGGATTGGATATTGATGGGAGAGGGCTGGGTGTCGCGCCGATGTCAACTGCCACCGTGTCGCAGGTAAGTGTGGACGGAATCGACAACTTATGAAGGAGTGCTTATTAACTTGCCCCATGAAAACCGCACAGATCCGAGTTCAAGTCTACCCAACCCTCGGCATCTACGAAACCGCGCTCCTCACCGCAACCGCCCGGGCGCACGCCGAAGCCTACCCCGGCTCCCTCCCGCGCGACAAGCTCGGCAACCTCCCGCTCCCCACCATCCTCGAGCGAAGAATTCATATCGGTCTCCACAATTCGCACACCTTCCTGGCCCCGCCTGTCATCACCACCCTCGAACCTGTGCTGGACGAAACTGGGGAGGGCTTTCAGTTGGTATTTAACGGGAATTTAGAATTGTCAAAGTATATGAAGGAGAGTCCGGGTGTTGCGTTGGTGTTTGCGATGGACTATAAAATGATGCTGGTTACGAATGCGGAGAAGGCAAAGAAGTCGGGTTTGGACGTGCTGCTTGAGCTGTTGGGGAGTGCGGCAAAGACGAATGAGGATGGGACGGTTGGGGTGGAGAAAGTTGTGATGACGGGCTGGAGTGCATGGGTCCCATCAGATTCGGGTGAGTACGCTCAGGGGTGTACGCCGAAGACGGACCTTTCCCGTGCACTAACGTTTTAGGGTTTGCGGGGCAGACGAAACCGCTCACACGGTTCCAATTTCTTTTGAACCCGGCCCAAATCCATTTGGTGCCTTGATGTACTCGCCGCTGGGAGGGTATGACGAAGACGCTCTCGACAAATACACTTTGAAAAGAAATGAAAGAAACGGACAGCTGGCGACGCAACAAAATCCCCTCATGCTATCTTTCATGTTCAACGACGAAGATAACCCATACCGCGAGCCGTCGAGAGGTATCCTTTGGCAATTTCGCTGTGAGATATCAACTATCCATGGTTTAATTCTATTTTAGCAACATCTCCGCACAGGCGACAGTCAAATATCCCGCGACCCCACACCCCACCGGTGGTGGTCGACGAGGCCACATCACCCATGGCGGTAGCATCCGAAGCCTCAGACACCGAAAGCATCCTACCAGAACCCAAACCCATCCCACCCCCTCGAATAGAAGCCGATTACGACCAAGACCAAGAGATCTTCAGTGTATCGCGTCCCCCAGCCCACCCCGAACCAGCGCAGTTCCCTTTACCGCCAAGATCACGCTTCAAAGCGCAACTATCGCGAACGGAAAAGGCTCGGTTGTTGAACGCTGGGTTTGTGCGGATTATGGATGAGGGAGGGCACAAGCCGGTGCAAGTTGGGATGGGGTTGCGAGAAATGGAAGGGATGAAAGTGGATTTGGATGTGGAGGCGAAGGATCTTCGGGCGAATGATGTGTCGGTTGCGTTCTTGGGGTTGACGTTTGGCAATGAGTTTTTGATGAGAATGGCTGGTAGGAGTGCAGATTGAAACTTGCGGCGGTCTCAAAAACCCTACACTTTCGGCTGTTGCAAGGACTTATCTCCGCCTTCATACTACAGGATCTTTCCCATCATCCGTTTTCTTCACTTTCCAGTTTTACAATTTCACATACTCAACCACCGAGCCTCTGCATGTCTACACTGGCCCGCTCGCGGCATCCGAACGGGAAAGACAGCTGCACCATCACCGGAGCGCGTCGGTTCCTGTAAAAGGTCACTCCCGACAATGGTCCCACATGTCGGTCGCTTCCCAAAAGTCGTTCCGGTCCAATGTACAGGATGGAGGCGAAAAAGGGGAGGAGATGATCTGGCCGGGGATCTTTTATAGAATTCAGGGTGATGGCACACCAGCTTGTGAGCAGCCAATTCTTCCTTGCAGGGAACTTCCACTATTGCCGGCTCTAACCTTCAACTTCTCTCTGATAGACAACAATCCACCTGGACTTTCCCTCAGCTATCTCGTTGATCCTACAATGGACGATCCCGCCCCCATAAGCGCGCGACGTTGCGGTGCCGGCGCTTTTCCCATTTACCTTGCGCAAAAGCAATTACACATTGATGTATGGGATGGGGAATCTCTGCTTCACCTCGGATCAGCAGCTCTGGAATTGAAACCGTCGCTGAGGCAAGGAGAGTCGGCTGTGGAATTTGAAGATGATATCGACATTATTTGTCGTGATGTAAGCTTCGCTCTTTCCAAGGCCCGTTTTGCTGTCTACTGTAAAGTACTGATCGCTCAACTGCTCCATACATAATAAGATGGAAGAATCCCATGGTGGCCTCAGATCATCAGCGTCAAGCTCGTCCGCGTTGAGCCAAGCCGGCAACGGAAGCGCCGATCGGAATCCCAAAACCTCGTTGGTGGGGAAACTACACATGCGAGTGACAAATGTCGGACGTGGAGTTGCAACCCCTCCTGCCCACTCGACGCTTCGAAAGAATCCATACAAGCCCGAGGCTGTGATTCTGCCGGATTACCATCAACGTTTGAAGGTTCAACCGGAAGTGACCGTTTCCGCTCAACGAGTCAGTATTTACGCTGTTTGTTTGGGAAATTGTTGCTGCGTGTCCTCAAAGACTAAAGATTGATTCATAAAGTTGCCAGATGTCGACGCAGAACTACGCGCGCTGCTCGAATATACGTACGAGGAGCGTATGACATTGAAACGCGAGTCAGGAAAGCACGACGAAGGCACAGAGCGGGTGGAAGAGCACCGCCGCAAATTGGAACGAATGAAACGGTTACGGGGGAAGGAAAATTTAGGACCCATCTCCGACGATGGTGGGGATCAGAAGGTAGGCCGTATGTGACTCTTGGCTGGGGGATGCAAACGACAGGGGCTGAAGGTTTTTTATTGGTAGGTTGGTTATGACCCTATTCAGACATACCAAATGTCTCGACAAGAACGCCAACGGGATCTGCAAACCATTGATATCTTCAGAGAAAGGTATTTCTCTTTCTTTTCATCGGTTTCGCCTGCAAAACAATTCGTGAATGAATGATGTATAGGAGAAAGCACCGAACGGTTGAGGAAGAGCTCAAACATCAAATCACCACCAAGCACACGATTCACGCGTCATTAGGTCAAGCATATTATCTGGAATTTTTGTTCAAAAATCCGTACAATATCGAACATAGTTTTGAGATTGTTTGGGACGATGATGAATTTCGGTATGGGTTTCACCGTTGAATTGCGGGCGGGGGTGTGCGGGATTTCACCAGCGTCTAAACCATTTACCGTATGGAAACCTCAAGATTGGTAACCGAATCGCACGAGTGGAAGTACCTCCGGCGAGTGTACTCTATCTCCGTGGGGACCGAGGAAAAGTTTATCACCAAGCGACCCGATGGGACATGCGAGATTTTCCTGTTGGCAAATGAGACGGTTGCGGTGCCGTTTGTGTATCAGAGTTTCCTGGCGGGACCGATCGGTGGAGCGGATACAGCGAGAGGCGATATGCCGTCCGCTTCGAAGCTTGGGGGGGTGGATGACCATAGCATACATCCGCGGACCATCAATGTACGGTCTCCAATTTTGATGGAAAAGTTAGATTAGCTCAATCGATACTCAGACTGCTTTGCCGTGCACAGGTCGCGTTCATCAACAGGAAGAAACGGGCCATTGCCATGCTGGATCTCAGTATCGTCCCGCGCAGCTACTACGTGGATAGAGTCATGCGCCTGTTCCGCCCCGAGAACGAGCACGTGCGACGTCTGGTGCGATTTTCTCCTTCCAATTACGCTGGGTTCGGCGCAGCATCATCCGAGGCTGTATCAACCGTGTACGATACCACCAATCCAAGTAAAAAGTACTTGAGATGCAACAATCCGGATGTGGTGTGCTCGTTGGCGGATAGCGGGGTAAGGCGACTGCCAAGAGGGGCCATGACGGAGGATTTTCTTCTCATTTCTCTAATCCGTGGGTCACATATCCGGCAGCCAAACAGCAACATGAAGGAGCTTTCCTTCAAGTACCGAGTAGGCGCAGCGCCCGAAACTCGGGCCTTGTATTTCATGCTGTACGACGATCCGTTCCATACTTCGCTTGTTGAGATTTGGAGAGTGTTTGTGCATTCGTTGTACAGGCAAGTTGCCAGTTGCTGTTTCCATTTCTGTTACATTTGAGGTTTGCATTCTCATTTTCTTGCGTGAAGGTTGGACATAAACTGCGTTGTGAGCCAAACAAACGCAGCAACTTTGGTTTTGCGAGGTTCTCCCTTCTCTCGAACGGTGCAATGCTACGCTAGTCAGCCTGACGAACTGCTGGTATGAATTCTTACTCATCATCACGCCCGCATTTGGTTTTTCCTGACTTAAGTTATCATGTATTGCCGATAGGTGACGCAACCGGCTCCCTTCACGCTCACCGCCGGTACGTTGAACGAAGTTGGGCTGCTGTTAAGACCGCGAGATGCAGTTACTCGAGAGACTATGGTGAACATTGTTGGTGAGTGTGCGGCATCATGATCCAGAGGGTGACTGTGGTCCGGCGGTAGCGCTTAAAGTGCAATGTGCATTATGTAGATACCGAGCAACAATCGTTGGTGAGCAGCTGGCTGGTGGTAGCCCACTGCAATCCACCTTCTGTGACGAAATCGTTTGAAATCACCGTTCCAAAAGGTCGCACAGTCAACAAGGTAGATGTTCCATCTTTGTAAAAAGCGACATGTACATTCCTCTGCTCACTACGCACTCCCTCTCCACCAGCGCGTATCCTACACCAACCCATACCCCTACCGCAAACTCCTCACCCTCCGCACAAACTCAGAACACCTCCTCCAATTCAAAGAAACCGCCCTCGAACTCGCGGGCGGCGCCACGCATTACATCGGTCTGCGGTTTTTGCCTGTCACGGGGTACCAGAGCGCCGAAATTTTGGTGTTTTTGAATGACGAGGGGGATAAAATTGAGGAGTGTTTGTGTATCAAAGTATTGTATCAAATGTAATATAAAAAAATGTGGGACCAGGTACAAAGAAACGCGTTTTTTTGTTTACTATCCAAGGGACCTGTCAAAGTGTGTGGATACCCCAATGAGCAGCACCCCTTTGGAACAGAAGCCCCTGCGCAAAACCCACACACTTTTTAGTCGCACTTTTGGTCGCACTTTCCCACGGATTCGCATATGAGGTGCGAATAGCCGAAATGCATATAAATAGGCCCACTCCCCCGCTTCATCGAGCCCTCTACATGGAAATCGCATTATACGATTGCACTTCTATCTCGCCTACCAGTATCGCTCTATTCCGCACCGTACAATGGACACTCCACTTGACATCGCCGAAGACCGCCCCCTTCCCTTCCGCACCGAAGTCAATCCTCGCTTGATTGTTGTGCCAAAGGGGAGGCCGTTCATTCCTTTCCCGGGTATGTATGATGAGTTTGCCGAGAAACGAGGGGCAACGGCGCCTGTCAAACTTTTTGACGTTCGATTTTTCTCACTCCTTTTTCTTGTGCATCTTTTTATTTCGCGGGCGCAAATACAGAAAACGATGTCCACCCGTACAGCATCTGGCAGTTTTGCAAAGTGCATTATGGGGAACATGAGCAGGTGACCTTGCAGTTTGCATAGTCGCCTGTTTTGTCACCGACGAGACGCGAAACTGAAACTGTGCAAAATGCTCTTTTCTTTATCCTCCTCGGCTAGGCTGAGAGGTGGGAAGTTGCGTCGCATCTGTGGCACGAAGGGTTGAAATTGTTGCGGGAGGATAATCCAAAGTGTGTTCAGATTTTTGGGGATGCTCTTACAAAGGTGCCGTTGACATTCCACTTTCCTGGATTGAGTGACAGTAACAATTTACTAACTTCATTACAACCCTTGTTCTTTGCAGTACTTGCGCGTGCTCGACCCCTACGACAAAACCTACATCGAACACTACGACCGCCTCGCCAATTTTGTGGAACTCCAGCTCGCCAACGGCCCACCACCTCCCGACCCTACCGCCGTCTCCACGCTCAGTCGCTTCCAACCCCGCTGCAGCACCGACAGGGACCGGGCCAGCCTCTACCCCAAATCCAACGAGATCCATTTCCGCCAACTCCTGGCGGAGGGTACGGACGCAGAGATGAAAGACCGAGATGTGAACGACCCGTTTGCGGGTATGACCGAGGAGGAGATCACACTCCGTCGTGCGGCGTGGCTCGCGGATCGGGAGGAGAGGAGGGTGGAGTTGATGAGGGGGACAGAGTTTGATGACGACGAGGGTGGGGA
>JADGKA010000301.1:0-26088 GCA_027604605.1 Borealophlyctis nickersoniae
TCTAGTGGCGACTTGGGACTTAAACCCATAGCAGGCTGTGCCACAGAGAAGAAAATTGATGCAGTTGATATGATTGGCCAAAGGAAACACATTACGGTACCCAAAAGGTACCCAACACGCATCTTAATGGTTGGGAATGCGGGATGCTACCACACCTCAGAACACTTCTGAGAAGACTGGCTATAATATTGATCGGTAACTGTGTGCTTTAGAGTCGCTTCCTCAGCTCAGTTACCACAGTTGGCCGTCGTAAGTAACAAGTTGCTTTTGAAGCATCTGTACCATCTTGGCTTCAGCCTTGAGTGTCCGGGCCTCCGTAACGGTCATACCACTGGTGAGAGTATTGGAGGTGGAAGGAGCCGCGGCAGTAGCCATCTGAGCTTGTCGGTCAGCGGCGACGGCGATGTTCACTTTTCTAGCAGTGACGTAGTTGATCAGGAAAGGGAATTGTTCATAGCCTAAGCCTTTTCCTTTATCCGTGAGGGTGTTGTCGCGGTTGAGGTATTCGGCGATGTTGGATTTGTTTAGGATAAGAGGTGCTGATCGGCTCATGTCGAGGATAACAGGAAGGTGACAGTTGACAAATGACGGGGTTTGAATCAAGGGGAAGTGCTACCATGTAGCAATGGCGGCACAGGAGCGCAGAGGTGGGGGGTGACGTCGGAGTCGGAGGCTGTGTCGACGATGAAGGCGGACTCAACGGCGCAGGCGATGAGGTGAGCGCGGAGTTGACGAGCGAAGGTGGAGTCGACGACGGGGTTGAGGACAACATTGGAACAGATGTGAGGAAGGGCGGAGTCAGAAACGTTTCACTTGATTGCAAACTCGATGTCAGAACAGAGAACGAAAACAGGACATATATGTGGAAATATATGTATTCAGAAGACAGAAATGGTTATGAGGTTACAGACGGAACTGGATAAGCCCGATAACAGAACAGAAAGCAGACTCTATTTATAGGCCGTGAGAGAGGAAGAGACAGAGAGTCACGGCTTGGTGGGCGCGGGACCCAGGGAAAAGGGGACGGCGACACAAAAAGCAGTCAGATGAGGTGAAGTACAGAAAGGAGGGATGAAGGTGAAGTCGCATGGGGAACCGAGGAGGTAAAGCCGAGGTGACAATGGTAAGGAACGGTGTTGACAGGTGTGGACGGAAGAGCGTGTCGCGGGTGCGCAGTCGGGTATCCACCCGGGTATCCGAGAGGAAAAATGTATGGGTGACGTCGAGCTTGTTACACCCCGCAGATTTGAGCACCGCCGTAAACGGCGACCATGGGCTACCATGTAAAACAGAGGGTAGACATTTTCGCAGACCAAACAACCTCCCACAACCCTCTGCCCTGGCATGTATGTTCCCCACAGGCCCTTCGATGCTCCCATACGTCCTTTCGACTGCTGGCCCTCCGTCCTTTGTCCCATTTGCACCCGACATGGTGCCACCCCCGGGTTGCTGCCATTCAGGAGCCGTTGCCGAACCAAACACCCACCAGTCCGACCCCAAAGCAGCAGCATTTTTAGGTCTACTATCCCTGCTGCAAAGGAGAGTAGTGTGGGTGTGAATTGCGTGTGCAGAAAGGACTTGGGATATGAGTGAGCGGGGGAAGTGAGTGGCAATGAGAATTAGCGGAGTTTGTGGGCTCTCAAGTATAAAACCCCCAATATAACAGCAGCAGCGGTGTGTCCTCCTGACCCTCCCCAGCGGTTTTGACAAGCTTTTGGGGTGGTTCTGTGCGATTGGGTATGAGGCAATGGCAATGCATGTGTGAAGATGGCGCGAAAAGGCCGATTTTTGCTGGCGCGAAGTCCCTCATCAACCTTACCTACAATCACATCCTTTGTTTTGCGACTTGTTTACTAGTGGCGTGTGGCGTGAAAAAAATCGCCCAATATAGTAAACTATCTCGATTTCGCCCCTTTCGCTCTCATCTTTTGCTGCAACCTTGGGACGCTACATCTCCACGCCTGTGCGAAATTCGGTCCTGCTACGTTGTGTACTGTGTTGCTTTGTCTAATTGCGTTCGACTCCTTGGCACCCCACCACGGCATTTGGATACCCGGACGCGTCACCCATCCATCGGGTGGAACCCCCCGCCTTAGGGGGGAGTGCGGCCGCAACTGAACTGCTATTGCCTTTTTGGGGTCATCGGTATTGCCATATTTTAATTAAGCACCGCCTTTCTCCCAGAGTATTATTCCTCGGGGAACAAAATATCCAGGCCATCACCACCACTAGCCCTTGCTTTCGCCCAGTCTGCCCATTCATCATCATCGCGCCATCTAGAGTCCACAGATTTCAGTTTAATTTCCATGTCTTCCTCGAAAGATCTCGCAGCATCTCCTTTTCCATCCACCCAATACCCAGTCCCCTTTGGGTATATCCACGGAAAGCATTTCGCTTCTAGGTCTTTGCCCTTAGCCTTTGCTTTCGTCGGGGCAGAGGCCATGCGCATGGCACGTTTTTGAGTCATGTCAAGCTCAGACAAGTCGTCAGGGATACGGGAAAACATGGATCGGCGCACGCAGCGTTTGGCCAGAAGTTTTGGATCACCCAAATTTCCACCCGACATGTAGCATTTATAGCATTCGGAGCAGACTAGAATGGGGGTGAGCATCTGGCGACTTCCAATGAATTTGCAGGGCATAAATCCTACCCAGAATTTTAGTTGTATCGGTTGGGCAAAGGATAGGAGCCACGCTGGTCGCAAATTGAACGGGCCATTCGAGCTTAGGACGAGAGTCGAGGTTTGCGGCGGCATATGCCGTGTTTGGAAGAAGATTTGGGGGCGGCGGAGTGTTTTTGGGGATGTACTTTTTGTGGGAAGTTGGGTGAAAATCGATCAACTACGCAGGGACATTTCAGATCGAGCGCTCGCCTATACCTTTTCGTCCCCGGCAGGAACAATAATGGCACAATTGGCGCAGACGCTTTTCGGCGCTCCAGCGTTCCAAGACATGACGATGGTTGAGGAAAGAACTCCGGACAAGAAGGAAATTAAAATCAAGCAAAACGTGCTGCGCCACATTTGGGAGATTCTCAACAGGCACCTCGTCACCTTCATTCATCCAACCTTCCAACGCAACACCTAGTGATGAGAGATTATGAAGCAGCCAGAAAAGACCTTCCTATATACACTTATAGGGATGATTTAGTGGACGCCATACGACAATTTCAGTGTTTGGTCGTGGTGGGCGACACGGGTAAGATGGCTTCGTTTATCCGAACACATTACAGTGCCTGATCGAGGAGTCGTTTTCTGCACTGGGGGACGATCTAGGCAGCGGCAAGACAACACAGCTGCCTCAATACATATTGGAGTCTATGTCTTCTGTGCGCTCCATTGCCGTCACACAACCCAGACGAATTGCCGCGATATCAGCAGCGCGTCGCGTGTCGGACGAGATGGGAACGCGGCTGGGAGAAGAGGTGGTTGCTTTATTTGATCAGAACACTCGAGTTCCATGTACTGATGAAACAATCCCATACTAGGTTGGTTACTCTATCCGATTTGAGCGTGTTGCGGGTAGCCGGACAAAGATCTTGTACATGACAGATGGTACTCTCCTTCGAGCTTGTACTGCTGATCCACGACTTGATGCGTACGATGTGGTGGTATTAGATGAGGCGCATGAAAGGAGTTTAGAAACTGGTATGTCTCATAGGATCTGACAAATGGTTTTCGCTTCATGCTAATTTCATACTCGTCCTGAAGATGTTCTGTTTGGTCTGATGAGGAGAGCGTGCAGATTACGTCCTGATCTCAAATTGGTGGTGATGAGCGCCACTCTGGACATTGAAAAATTCAGCGAGTACTTCGGAGATTGCCCCGTCTTCTCGATCCCAGGCCGGATGTATGCCGTTGACATATTTTGGCAAAAAAAGATGAAGTTCTCCACCCTCAAAACGACATATATGCAGAGGGCTGTAGAAACAGTCATGCACATCCACAAAAACGAGGAACCTGGCGATGTGTGGGTATCTCTCATTCTCCTGCCCTTTATGTGAATTTGCACATATTAGGTCCTGACCTTTCTATATCTCAGTTGCTCACATTACGGAAGTGCAGTCTTGTTTTTCTCACAGGGCAGCAGGAGATCGAACAAGCGATCCGAACATTGCGGGAGGCACATGCCGAACTCGACTATCGGGAAGTGCGACACAGCCGCCATGTTCGAGATATTGTCGCCATCGCATGTTACTCGGCTCTGGAAACTTTGGAGCAACGGGCGATATTCGACCCACCAGAAGAAGGTTTACGAAAAACTGTATTTGCCACTAACATTGCGCAAACATCAGTGACGATCCCGGGAATCAGGTGAGCGTTTCCGGCACGGAGGAGCATTGCAGGGCGTACGCTAAACATGACGTCCCCAGATACGTCGTCGACAGTGGATTTGTAAAACAGAAGGTATCTATCATGGCCCCAGTGATTGCAATTTCATAGTATGTCGATAACACCTACTTCTCTCATTAGATGTATGACGCTCAATCAGGCATGGACGCTTTGGTTGTGGTACCAATCAGCCAGGCAGCGGCAACCCAAAGGGCCGGACGCGCCGGTCGGTAAGTACATTTGAACAACGGTTCAGTGCATCTTCCTTACCTGATGACCTGATAACCGGATGACTCATTCGCATACAACAGTACCGCAGCCGGCAAAGTATACCGATTGTATTCTCGTGAAGCATTTGAGGATATGGATCCAGCCACAATCCCTGAAATTCAGCGCAGCTCCCTCATTGGAACAGTTCTGAATTTGAAAAACATGGGGATTGACGATGTCCTCAACTTTGAATTCATCGACCCACCCGATCCGCAGTTGGTGATGGCGGCCATTCGCCAGCTTTTCTGTCTTGGTTGGTTTGCCAGTTTTAGTGAGTCGTGATTCCCGTCCTCATAAAATCTGACGAAAGCTTTTTAGGTGCGGTGGACGAGCACGGACATCTTACACCTCTTGGCTCTCAAATGTCTGATTTCCCCATCAGTCCATTCTTATCGCGAGTTCTAATTTCTTCCGCCATCGACTTCCCCTGTTCTTCAGAGATGTTAACCATTGCTTCCATGTTATCCGTTGAAGAGATTTTTTCCTCTCCCCGTTCGCCAAAGAAACGAGCGGCCGCAGAGGAGGCGCGTCGGCGTTTCGACGATTCCACGGGGGACCATCTGACGCTACTTCGGGTGTATGAAGAGTGGCGAGAGAATGACTATTCTCGAGATTGGTGTTTTGACAACTACATCCATCACCGGGCAATGCGGGCGGCTAAAAATGTCAGGCAGCAATTGATGGATTTGCTCGAAAAGCTCAAACTGCCGATTATCTCGTGCAGGGTCAAGGCACGCGGGAAGCGTCGGGGATCCAATGGCGGCGGCGAGCGGGATAGGAAGCGATCACGGCGGGATTCTCACGGCCGGTCTGATCCAACGGTGAATGACGACATTGCGGTGGACCCGGTACCCATCCTCAGATCCCTCTGCACGGCGTTTTACGTCAATACCGCTAGACGTCATCCCCAACGTCATTTTTTCTTTCATTACGTTACGTCCGCGGGGTTGGCTAGCACGACCGGATCATCTCCCGGGACAGCACCATCCACCACCTCCGGCCCCTCAGGAACTTCCAGCCAGATGATCGCTCTGCACATTGACCCCCGCTCCTCCCTGTATGAATCCTCCGCGAAACTCGACTGGATCATCTACAACGACGTGCAATACGTCAATCGCGCCACAATGCGGTGCGTGAGCCGCATCGATTTTTCGATGGTGGAGGTGTTGATGGGAAGGTTGAAACTAGTTGATGATGAGCGGCTGGCGGGGTTGCATCGTCCTGGAGCGGGGAGCGGCAGAAGGGCAAGTATCGTGTCGTTATCGGATTTGGTGGATAGGGAGAACGGCGGTGGTGGGGAGGGGGGTGATGGGGGTAAGAGCGACGATGATCAGCGTGGTGGTAGCGCTCCTGCGAGTGAGGATGGCAAGAAATTGGATTTTGAGCTTGTGCACGAGGTGATCGATGAGCAGAGGCATGTTGAGAGAACCGTTGGAGAGGAGGTCGGTGGGCGGAAGGCTGGGAAGGGTGGAGCGGAGCTGCGGGAGGAGTCTAATGCTGATGCGTCGGCGTCAGCATCGGCCTCGTCGTCGGGTATGGGTGGGCTTTCCGTTGGGCGGAGAAAGGAAAGCGAGGATGTGGAGAGTAGGGCAGGCGTGGAGGATGATGAAGCAACACAGAGGGCGATAAAGGCGGCGGCTGCACGGGAACGGTATTTGAAACGAAAACGGTGAAATTTTGTTGTTGGAAGCATAAGTTTGAATGTTTTGCGGATTTTGCACTGTGAATTAAATGACACTCCTATGCCACTTGGAACGCTGGGACTTGCGCATAATTTGCTAACGCCCCCAAGGTTTATGGACACAACCTTGCATAATGATATGTGATATGTATTTGTTTGTAACATTTCCGAATTCCCCGCCCGATATGCACGACATCTGCTGCCAGCTCGGCAGGGATCTACCCATGCTTTCCAAAAAGAAAACTTCCATTCGCCCCAAATCAACACACATCTTCATCAAAACCTCATCGCGTGTTTCAAATAAACACAAACTTGTTTGCATTCCTCCGTCGCACATAAATTCCCGCCGCGGCCGCCAAAGCAGCAACGACAGTGGCGCGGTTGATGCGCCCGCGTTTGATGGGACGGAGAAGGGTGAGGAGGTACCAGAGGAGGCGGAGGGTTGACAGGATGGTGAGGGTTTCGGGAGCTAGATGGCAAAAAAGGTGAGTTCGATTTTGGGTGACGCAAACAGAAAAGCAAAAGTTGCGGGAATGGGACCTACCTGGCTTGATTAAGGTCTGACTGCCTCGAGTCGCGACGGCGGTGGAGGATGGTGATAAGGCGGACGGTGCGGGAGACGAGGCGGCGGGTTCTTTTGCGACTGCAGCAGCCGTCGTCGTTGTTGGGGACGCAGGACCCGCCGACGTCTCAGCAATCTTACCCAATTCTTTTTCCGCCATCGCAACAATGTCTCTTTGAATCGACTGTTGTCTGGTGCCCTTGTACCGACTCTTGAATGGCGGCGGGGACGTCTTGACCGGCGACAAACCAACACTCGACCCACCATGTCCCCCATTCTTCACCCACCTGACCACCTTCCCAGTCCCACTCCCAGTCCCACTCTTCCGTCTCATATCAGGCGGAAGACTCGACCATGCCTCCACAATTGCCGTCACAAACTGCGCAACCGGTTCCGGGTTCCACCGTTTCGGCATCCCCCACACTCCCGTCCCTTCAAACCACCCCAAATGGCCGCCACGTTCGGTGGTCGCCAAAATCACATTTCCATTCGCCTCAGCTTCGTAGAGGGGTATTGCTTCCTTTGGCACGACGGGGTCGTCCAAGGCCGAGAGGAGGAGGGTGGGAATGGCGATGTCTGGCACAAATTGGGCCGAGGAGTTGCGGCGGTAGTATTCGTGGACGGTGCGGAAGTTGAACGCGCGGCGGGTGACCAGGTCGTCGAATTCGGTGATGGTGCGGACTGTGGAGAGGGTTTTGGGTGTTACGCGGAGGGTGTCTTGGAAATGGTGCATGTGCCTGGTTGTATAATTTTCGTGTTTCAGTTTAGTGATTAAGTGTTATATACAACCAAACAACAAACCATATATCTGCAAAAACTTACTTGCGGAACATTTTTATGAGGTTCTGACCCAGTCGTGGGGAATAAATGTTTCGACCCAACCACGTACGGTCCAATGCACGGGCACCAGCCAAAAGGTCGAATGGATTGGCAACGGCACATGCGCCGACGAACGGGCAGTCTGTACCCGTTTCTCCAACATACTGCGTTGATTGTCAATATTGCACAAAAAGTCGAAATCGAAAAGGAAAGTTCGGATGGTCACTCATGACTCACCTTGGTCAGAACGTTGGCACCCAACGAAAACCCAATCCCAAACAACGGCGCTCCCGGACACTTTTTCTTGATGTACCCCACAGCATAATCCAAATCATCAGTGTAGCCCGCACTGTACAACTGGGCAGTTGTCAATTCAGTTTTAGCGCAGCCACGAAAGTTACAGACGACCGCTCTGTAGCCGCGACAGCGGACTACCACGTCCACGACGTCTTGGACGTAGGTTTCGTGTGATCCGCCTGTGAGGCCGTGCAAGATGACGATGGTGGGAGTTGCGTCGAACGGGTGAGTGGATGGACCGGGGCACCAGTCCAAGGCAGCGTTTCCGCCATCCGGAAACAGAATTTTTTCTCTGTTTTGACGCAAAATGAGGAGCATTAGTATATCCGTCTGAACTTGTACTTTCCGATCAAATGTCGCAACCTCGTCGACCCTTTCCATCAAAATTAATGTATTCTCACAAACCGCTTACCTTTCATAAGTCACCTTTTGTACCGCAAAGTCTGCAATCATGGCAGCCCAGATGGTTTGGAGATGACCATTGGGCAACCAAGGAGTGGGAGAGAAGGTGTTTCCCGGCTCTCTAACCAAAGCCGGGCACCACTCGTCGACCAGCGTGCGGAGAGGTACCGTTTTGATTTCTCCGGATTTACCGTCTGTGTAATTGATCGGCACCGTCTCCTCTGCATGATGCAAGACGACTTTGCATCTGATCCAGAACCGTTGGCGGATGAAGAGGAAAATGATGAATGAGAGGAACAACAGGACGTTGACGACGGTGGACGGCTCGTATTCGTGGATGTGGATCGTGTCGATGACTTTTGGCGGGAGGTTTTGAGAAAGTGTAGATACGAATGCTTCAGATGATGTGACCCATTCCGGGATGGAGAGCCATGGGACCGAGATGCACACTGGAGCTTGTGCCGATGGGTACGAGAAGCCGAATTGCGCGGCATCGGCAAGGGCAGTGTTCACAGGCATGTTATTAGCCATTGATGCAGAGATGTGGTTTTGCAGAGCGGATGGACGGGATAATTTGTCTGTGATACCCAATCGAGTGTTTTGGATGCGATGTGGGTGAGTTGCCCACGGCAGCTGAGGTTGTAATTTTGCAAGTTCTGAAGAGGGGTGATGTCCCCAAGGGTTGAGGAAGGGAAGGATGAGGAATAACATGATGAGCGGAAAGGTTTTTGATGATTTGATTTTTTGTCTCGTATTGATTTTCATACGGGGGGTTATGTGTTGACAGCAGCAAGCCGCCCCGCCCCGCCCCGCGAACGTACTGGTGATAAGATATGAGGCACTCTCGGGCAACCAACCAACCTATCTAAGGCGAACGACGAATGATGGAGTCCGCGAGTTGAGGATGTCGCAACAACGCGGCGGGGGGAATACGCTGGTTGTCCGGTGGTTGCGGGTTTGTTAGCTGGACACTGCACCACCAATATACCTATCTAGTGCATCTATCCAGTGATATTATAAGATTGTGAGTGTTCAAGTCTTTTCATGCTTTTTTTTGAGGTCCCCGGAAAAATAGTCGGAAGATAGGGATTACTCACGCACACGTGCAACAAGTCAATGCGGAATCGCTCGGCCATTTCTTCTCCCACCCTTGGCTCCCTTGGCTCCCCTGGCTCCCTTGGCTCCCCCGGTGGCTTGGATACCCACAAATTGCGAAAGTCATCAAACTCCGTTGCAAGAGAAGTGCAGTGTGGAAATGGAGTTGAATCGGCAGGACAACAATGTCCCGCAGAACAGAAATATCGAGCCTAGGGAGACCCACCGCGCCACCCTCAGCACTCCCCCTCCTCCTCCTATCGTCGCTGCAGACACAGAACCTTCGTCCCGTCTGCCCCGTCGGGTATGGCGGAAGGTCAAAAAGAAGCAACACCGCAGCCGCATTCGCCAGAAGCTGGCAAGACTGGCAGAGGAATACAGTAAAGGTACCACTCTAGCTGACTGGCTGACTGGCCATTTGGTTACCAAGCAAGCATATGTTCAGCAGTAGAAAAAACCAACTCTTTTTCCCAGCAATTTTGGACCGTCAGACCGCCTTAAGAAAAAAGGCGGAAGACGAACGGGAGGCCAAGGAAAGGTATGCCTCACAAATCTCCTTCATAATTTGGCGATTTTTCGCCGTACCCCTGGCCCCTAGCGAATCTACCGTATCCTCTCTCTTTTCGAGCGCCATTTGAGACTCTTTCCTTTTGTATTCAACATTTGTTTCTGCCACCTCAACTTGTTCCCGCAATTTTCCTTAACCTATTCTTGCACCGTTCGGTATTATGATGGATACTATTACAGAGCCGAACAGCGTTTGTTGTGGGAAATTCGTGAGCAGCAATATGAAAAACAGAATGCAGAGCGGAGGCGGAGGGAGGAAGCTGAGAAGGCTGAGAAGGAGAGAAAGCAGAGGATCAAGGTGATTTATGCAGAAAGTGGAACAGATGATTTGCAGCCGTGTCTGTGAAATTCATCAAATCCACGTCTGGACTCGCACCGCTGTCTCCATTTGCGGCATTGTGCTTTCGCCCATACTCACACAATTCAAATCTTCCTTTTGTGCAGGAAAGTTGGGAAAAGACTATCCAAACGCTTGCTCAAAATCAGAAGATACCCACTATGAATCCCATAGTCGCCCGTTTCACTCCAGCTGCGGTTAGATTTGATTTCATTCTGCCCATTTAGCCTGCTGCATACATCTCAATCGTTGAAATTAGGCGACTGCCCGACTCATAACCCCCGAAGTAGCGATGATGAATGCACAAGCGAAGATTGCCAAACAGAAGGCAGCTGAATTGGCTGCTAACAAGACTTTTCCCGGTTTTGGGCGAATGGATGAGACTGATGCTTTGGCGATAGTAGTCAAAAACATGTACAAGGGCCTTCCAGAAGATGTATGCCAATTTGCACATTTTCGCACGCATTGTCTCGCTTCCATCAACATCTTCGCGTCACTGCATGGGTACAGCATTCCGAGTCTGACCGCAGCGAGCATTTTGAGGAGTTTTGCAACGACGTCCGTTTTGAGTTTCTGCGTTTTGGCAGAATCGTGCGCTTTGAGGTACGTTTTGCTGACACCTCGCCCATGTCACGCGAATGTTATTAAACAACCTGTTGTGGACAAGGTGTGTCAAAATGAGCCACCACACCTAAAAGGAAACGTATACGTTGAATATTCGACTCCTGTCGCCTCTGCAAAAGCGGCCCATGTTACGCACGGGCGGTGGTACGGAGGGCAGCAATTGGTTTGCGAACTTGTGAAAGATACAGAGTGGACTGAAGTTTGGAGTATGAGCAAAACAACCGTTGTCAGAAGTCTATCTGAGATTTCTGATTCCGTCATCCGCGTTGGTTTAGGGTCCCTAAAGGGGAAACCTCGCGAAGATGGAGTTTCGAGGGACGCGCCGCATGCAGACGAAGAAAACGCGAAGACCTTCGCTGCAAGCCAGTCAGGAGGCACATCACAGTCCCGTTCGTCAACTCCGAGAACGTCGCGGACATCGTCACGTTCAGCCTCCAGGTCGAAACATCAGTTGCGGCGGTCTACAAGTCCATGTGACGACCGGAAGGACCGGCACAGCAGAAAATACGACAGGGAGCGAGATAAGAAAAGCCGCAGTGATCATCGCCGCAGGTCGACTTCCCGCTCGAGACGATCACATCACCGTCACCGGTCAGTAAGCAAAAGTCCGCAGGGGGATCGGGACAGCAAAGACACCTCGAGACAGAAGGACCGCGTGCGTAGTGATGCAGATGTGAACCAACATCATCGTCGCAAGCGACACAAAAGTAGCACTAGCAGCAGCAGCCGTCATCATCGGTCGCGTAGTCGTAGTCGTAGCCGCGAGCGCGTGTCCCGAAAGCATAGTAGACGCCGTCGGTCTAGGGAGAGGTCAAAGTCCCGATCCCCATCGTGCTTTGTTGGAGGACGGCGGCCTGGAAGGAGTGAGTCGAGGGAAAGGGGTCGCTGAGGGAGATTGTGGGAAGGGGTGGCGTAGTGCATGAAGGGGAAGTGTACAACTAATTTGAAGCGAAGGATGATAGGTCATTTGCAATTGGATTTCCATCTACCAACGGATTTTCAATTTGTGGCGTGATTGGCCGACCTTTCATGGTCGGGTGGCATTCCTTCTCGCTATATCCATACATTAGGCGTTTTCTTGCATTCGGTCGTTGTTATTCGGTTTGTACTTATCTCCAGGCCAAAATTCATGGAACGTCAATCAAAAAGACCCAAACCTAAAGCCCAATGAAACAATCCACGCTCGGTAACGGTTGAGGACCGCTCCACACGGTACCTTGCGAAGTAACCGACCTTGCTGCTTTGCATTCTCTTGTGTTTCAGAGTGCTTGCCTTCTTTGTCGATTTCTACTTTGGGTTTTTATTCTTCTTTTACCCACCAGTTTGCTTACGGGGCGGGCAGTTCAAAAGACCGCGAGCCTCCTCACGGCACTCCCGACTGAGTTTCATCACAAAAGATATGAACTTGTGACCAGCACTTTTGATGCAAGTGCAAGACAACACTGGTTGAAGTGGTGCGGAATGCTGGCCGACCTCCCTGGAAGTTGTGAAAAAGTTATCGGGTGGGACAGGGACAACAAAACGTCCCACACGCACGCAGTACAGTATGCGGGGACAAAAGACAGGAAAGCTTCGGGAGAGTTGTCGGGAGAGTCAAGATTGCAGTCTGGCAATTTCACACTAGTGCAACACAGCGTATGTACGCATCGCAGATGTCGGGTGCTCCTTCCCCACCAACAAAAGAAACAAAAGAAACACCCACCAAACCCTTCAACAAGAACACCGAACAAAACAAGTTTGCAAAAAAGAACGGCACCCGAAGGCACCTACTGATCAGCCCAAGGCACCTACTGATCAGCCCAAGGCACCTACTGATCAGCCGCCCAAGTATATTTAACGACCGCGGCATCATCGACCTTACGGCCCACCCTACCCCTTCCGGTCGAGCATGTTGGAGAAACTCCTCATCTGAAATATATTGCGGGGGCTGTGGTCTATATACTTTGCACCAGGAAAATGGCGCAGTACGTTCATGCGAGCTGGGGCAGGGCTGCGGGTCGTGTTATTGGCTGGACGCGTAGAGCAAAGCGAAGCACCAGAAGCACCAAGCACGTCCACGTAAGCCATGTAAGCCACAGAACGCCAGCCTCCCGCAACACTTCAGTAGATTACCAGTTTTCACAGCTTACCGCCCTACTCAAGGCTTGCTACTTTTCACCCCAGAATGCAACAATAACCGCACCACTTCGCGCCGTTGGCCTAATGCTGCTATGCACAAGGCTTCGTCCGTCATTTGCATGCATGTCTGCTCCAGATTTAAACTTCAACAACAACACTTTAACCACTTCCAAACTCCATTCCCACGCCGCGTTGCGCAAGGCAGTTTCGCTGGAAGCGTGCACATCTGCCGCAACTCCAACAACAGCTGAACCACTTCCACGTGCCCGTCCTTCGCTGCCCCACGCAAGGCAATGTTATCGTTGGCATGCACATCCGCCATCCAACAACAACCGAACCACGCTCAGGTGTGCTCCCCATGAAAAACAAGGTGTCGCCTTCTTCAGCGTCCACATCTACCCTTTCACCCAACAACGGACGGACAATCTCCAAGTGCCCCCCACGCGATGCCAGGTCACTTTGAATATGCAGGTCCCCTCCACTGTCCGACAAGGTACGGACTAGCCGTCACGTGCTGCCCGCAACCAACAACCCAGCCAGCTTTCATGCAGCCTCCACCCCGCCTCATCCCGCGCAAGGCTTTCAAAGCTGACGAGATGGAAAAGGTGCTTGTTCATGTAACGGATGTTGCCACCGTCGGGGGAATGAAACGGGAGCATTTGGCGACGTGGCTGAACAGTTCGAGGTAAAGGGGGAAGCGATACATGGTGGAATTCAATTGCAGGAAAGGAAAGGAAAAGAGCACCCTTCGTGCAAGGGAAGGGTATCCAGTTTACTTACAACAGGATAGAGTCTCAAGCCAGCATATTTCAATCATAGTGATGACCCGTTTCACACCGGTACTTAACACAGGAAAGGCGCATAATTTCTTTTTCCCTCGCAGATTTGGTATTAAGTTTGCATTAATGTGAAGCAGAAAAAGGAATTCCATATATCGGCCGTCTTTATGGCAACCATTGTAAAGCACGAATTACAGCTGCCACAAAACGCTTCGCAATTTGATGATACAAGATTTGCATAAATGAAAACCATCACATTCCACGACCGCAAAATGGCAAAAGGAAAGGGAAAAAACACAAACTCTCCAAGAGTGAAAGCCAATCCACCCATCGAAACTCGCATCTCGGCCCCCAAAAAAGCAATACAATCGGTGTCGAAAAACACTAACGTCGCCTGACTAGCATTCAAGGAGTGGCCGTCGTCCTGCCAGCCTCATCGGCGGCAAAAGTAGAAGTACTGCCGCCGGCAGTGCTGCCCGCGCCCGCGCCTCCAGGCAAAGCGCGGCCCGCGTCCGCTCGGATGGGGATTTTTTTGGTGTTGGTTGGTTCTTTCGGGACGACGATCTGCGATGATTGTGTATATTGGAAATTCAGTATTATTGACGTTTTTAGAACGGACAGCGGAGGACGGCTAATGGTGATCCTTACCCTCAAAATCCCGTCCTTGACGGTCGCCTCGATCTGTTCCGGGTTGAGTTTGGTGGGGAAGGTGATGGCGCGTCGAAATTCGCCGACCATTCGCTGTGCGAAAAAAGTGTGGAGGATATTTGTGCATGCCCACGCAAGACAAAAGGAAGAACGCTCTTTCTCCAGAAAACCCACATCCTTCCAATGTTATTTCTTACCTCCATGGTCCAGTAAGTCTCCCTACCGGCACCGCCACGGGTACCCGCATTGGTCGCACCCGATGCACCAGCAGCCGCCCCGGTATCGCCTGCGGCAGTCTCTCCAGCACCGGCAGTGCCGGCGGCGGTACCACCTTCCTCACCCGCAACATCAGGAGGAGGAGCGCCCTCTTCGCGCACAGTTTCAAACCTTCCCGAAATGACGAGCGTGTCGTCATCGACGATCTCAATATCCACCTCGTCTTTGTTGAGGCCGGGAAGTTCGGCTTCGATGATGTAGGCTCGGTCGGTTTCTGATGGTGTGTTGTGGTGTGAGGGGTTCGTGAACAAAAGCATCCCGCAAAATCCCCCAATGCGAAAACCCGGGATTTCCGCAGAACTGCGGCCGCAAAACTCACCCCTGACATCAATAGCCGGCTGCCTGACGGGCACAACCCCGGACAAGTCACCCGACGCCAAGGCTTCAAGTGGATCCCTCAAGAACGACGGTTGAACCCCAAACAAGCTCGGAACGCCTGCATACTGCGTGGCCCCACCACCGCCGCCCCGAAGGCGGCTGCCCATGTTGCCCCCGCCGCCGCCGGCGCCGCGCAGCAAATGGGTGACCCCGCTGCCGATACCGGCGTTGACGAGACGGCTGGGTTCGATGATGGAACGGAGCTCAGGGATAATGCGGCGGAGGATGGACATTTGTCTTTTCGTTTTTTGTTTTTCTGTTTGGTGTGGGTGTTTGTTTGGGAAGAAATTACGTTGGACGATGGTTGGCGGATGCGGTTTTAAAACGAAACCGAGCAATGTAGCATATGATGATGCAACATTATGAAACTACAGTGCAGCCTTGAGTGCCAGGATATCCGGTATCCAATTACGACCTGCCATCTCACCCTTGGAGGTAGCTCGAATCTGTTGGCAACCGAAACAGCACTGGCGATGGAGCGACCGTCAAAAACTACTCAAGCTGGGCCGAAACATGCAAGCCGAGATGAATGGATTTTATATAAAAATATGTGCACTGCTTGACAATCAAAATGCGTTGTACCCACTGCGTCTACTGGATGATACACTCTTGGCCCTGTCCCCCGAGGCCCGCCATTCCCCCCGCCGGCATCTGAGGCATCCCATCCGGCCCGATCTCTAATCCTGGTGCGAGCTCCTGCAAAATTTCCTCTGGGGGATTACCCAAGTCTTGCATCTATGTCGCCAACAGCCAATGAGTTGGGGTCGACCTCGGCATCAACGTCAAACATTCCTACCCGTTGCATCAGGTCAACGACTTTTTTGCTATCTTCTTCACTGGCGGCTTCGGTTGGACAGGCGTCATATATTGCTACGATCTCCTTGATGACCACGTGCTGTTGTCGATACTTGTCCAACTCCTCGGGCGAAAGCTTTGATGCGTTCGCTTCAAGCCATTCGGGGTACTGTAAGACAACAGAAAACTGGTCTAAGCCAAACAGCCCGACCGAGAGATGAATGCAGATCCAACGCTTTTGCCCATCAGCCACCCACCTTTCCGGCCAGATCCCTCATTGGTTCGTGAAGGAGTTCTTTTGACATCAGTTGCTCCATGATCCCACCAAATGCACCTTCGAAATCCCCAGAGCCCATGAGGCCCTCCAATTCTTTCATCATTTGTTCAACTGCTTCGTCATCCAACCCAAGACCCGAAGATTGAGCCAGTTCCGCGGCAAGTTGCTGCGACGCGCAAGTCTGTCAGCTTCATTTACCCGGCAGAGGTGAACGAAGTCTCAACCATCGCTCCCGCCCGCACACGCACCTACCTCGGCCTTTTGATCACTGTCTCGTAATCTGCTCATGGTCTCTGAGACTTTGTCTTGGAAAGACTTTGGCGCGCCACCTGTACTTCCACTGGCTGCAGCTGCTGGAGGAGACGCGGCTGGAACCGACTTTGGCGCCCCCCCGGCTGCGCTTGCCGCGCCCTCATCCCCAGTTTGCAAGTCTTTGAAAGCTCCGACAATTTGCTCCATAGTTGATTTAAAATCCGCAGCCTCTTCATCTTCCCCTCCTAAGTTTCCGCGCAAAAATTGTTCCATATTTGCGGCCAGCTGGCGAGCAAAGTCATCGTCAATATCCTGCCCCGCGGAAGGCGCCGATGCAGACGGCGCGGAAATGGCCTCCATGGGTGGAGCTACCGGGGCACTGGGCTCAGGGGTGAATTCGTCGAGGACATCTGTGCGTTATGTGGAAGTTGCTGTTAGAATTCACAAGTTGATACTCGGCAAAATAAAGGCTCGCGACTTCGTTATCAAAAGACGTTTTCCGCGCACCATCCAAGTACTTGTCCAAGTCGTCGATATCCGGGTTTTCTGCCATTCCGTTTCTGAGTAGTGTCGCTAGATCTTGCCAATGGACGCAGTGCGCTTGCAAAAATCGCGGGCAGGGGTGGGGAAATAGAGAAACTCAAAAAGTCGCGTGAAGCGCCTCCTCTTCATATGCGTTTCCTTTTTTGGTTAGATGGACTATCGGACTTTTTGAGGCCAGCTTCGTTTCATTCATTTCTTCGCGTCATTGACCTTCGGGCCTCTCGTCCATCTTGCCAACTTTCCACAACATGTTTGTAAAAAGTCCGACAACCACTCCTACAGGGCGCAATCTTTTTTCACGCTCGTCTCACGGACGGTCTCTTGTCGTCAATCCTGCAACAACGTCGCGATTTATAGCCTCCACCATTGCCCGTGCCCGTTTGAAACCCACCTTCTTTGCTCGTAAACATGCTTGCCAATCGCACCGACCAACATTCGCACGCAGACCGTCACGGTCACTCCAATCCATTCGATTCCCTCTATGGGCGCACTCCATTCCGCCCTTAGTCATCGCCAGTGCGTTTTCAACCGCCGCTCCCCAAAAGGTCAAAGCGGACTCAAATCAACAGGGTGTACCATTTTCATCAGTCTACGAATTAGCTCCAGTTTTCTCTGTAAAAGCAGATAATGTGGAAATCATTGATGAGCCAAGCCAGTTTTTTAATACCATCCAGGTGACTGTCCCGAAACGGCTTGATTCGCGTGTATTATGGAAAGTAAGCTAAATTGTTGGGTTGGAAAGTGTAGAAAGGAATAGGGAGTGCTCGAAAAAATATCGTTTTGGCGTCTTTATACTTGGGTGCGGAGGAGGGTAGACTGGTAAGGGCCCAAAAGCAAGACATTACCAGTAAACCAGATATTGAGTACTGTGCAGGTTGATGCTCTTAGACAAGCCTTATTGGACCCCAGCCGTCCGGACCTGCGGGTGAATGTGTTGATTGACTATTTTCGCGGAACCAGGGGCCCCGGCGTATCCAGTGCCTCGCTATTGGAGCCTCTTCTTCGAGAGTTTCCTGACCGCGTGACTGTGTCCTTGTACCATACCCCGGCATTTGGAGGATACATGAAGAAAGTATGTCCACCCCGCTTCAACGAAGCTTTTGGGCTCCAGCATATCAAGGTCTACATGTTCGATGGAGATGTGATGCTCAGCGGGTAAGCGGTGTAAAAACTTCTTCCCGGGAACGTTGACACTGAGTCCTCCTGTTGACGTCACACATTCTCGCCCCGCGAAGAGCAAACTTAAACACGGACTACTTTGTTGATCGACAGGACCGCTATGTCATGTTCCGGGACTCGTCAGATTTAGCACAGTACTTCAACGACTTGATCCGGACGATATCCGGATTCTCATATACTCTTGCTCCCCGTCAGCCCTCTACCTCGTCATCGCAATCGTCGTCCCCTTCATCTTCACCATTCAATCTAATACCCCCGCCCGCACTCACAGCATCAACGCACTCCCGCGATCGCAGTCGGTTCCAATCCGTTGCAGCATCATCCATGCAAGATTTCTGTTCTCGATGGTTTCAAAGTACGAGACGACTACGGGAAAATCTTCTGGAAGGAGGGTTGGGCGCGGATGGGTCAGGATTTGACACTGTTGTGGTGCCTGCAATTCAAATGGGACAGCTTGGGGTTCGCCAGGATGAAGAGGTCATGGTTTCCATCATGGATACCGTTGGTGGACGAACCGGAGGAGACCGTGATGATGGCAAGTGGACGGTTAATTTGAGTTCTGGCTACCTCAACTTTCCGCCAATATATCAAGATCGGATTGTTGATTCATCTGCGAGGTACTCGGTTTTAACGGCGGCGCCAGAGGTAGGTATTTTTTCGCCTAAGATGGAGCTTGTCCACCTTGGCTGTTTCCCATCTTTAAACTATTATATGTTTGATCGATTTCCGTTGTCTAGGCAAACGGGTTCTTCAACTCCAAAGGCGTTTCGCGTCACCTCCCTGCCGCATATACATATTTGGAACATCAATTGTTTCAACTTCTAAAATCCGCTGGACGAGGTACCGATGTCATCATCCACGAATACAAACGGCCGGGATGGACGTTCCATGCCAAAGGTAAGGAAATGAATTATGCACTTTCCCTAATTTCAGCAGGCTCGGTGCGATTTCAAGTAAAATAATGTGGGTTGCGCTCTCCCTCGACGTTGCTTCAGGTATTTGGTGCACACCCCCAAACGCCAGCGACCCAATGTTAACAGTCATCGGCTCCTCCAATTTCGGACAACGTTCTTTGGAACGTGATTTGGAGGCTCAAGCTGTGATTGTGACCCGTAACGAGAAGCTCAGGAGACGGCTGACTCAGGTGAGGGCGGAACGTTTTCGTCCCTCTTTAGCACTACTTTGAGACTCACTGCGAAAACAACATTCCTTTTTCGCTCAGAATTTGGAATTTTTGTACCAGGATTCCACACCAGTGACCGCAGATACCTTTGACCTGCCAGATAGAATTGTCCATCCAATGGTCAAGTTGTCCGCCCGAATTATTTCATCCATGTTATGAAAAAGTACAATGGAAGAGTTAGTCCCTTTATAGTCATTACCCGAGACGGAATTCATTAATTTGGACTGACGGGGTTAGTGGGCCGCGAAGACCACAAGAACAGAGCCCAATTGCGCAGCAGTCTGGACGGATGTGGACTGTGGCCGGAATGTGACATGAATCCCGACACGTGTCCAGAGTCAAGTGCTAATTTCTAAATAGTCCAGCTCGCGGCAACTTCAAGGGTCCGGCGAACAATCGTTATCGAGGCTTGTGTACACTTCGACGGCGCCGGCCAGTTGCGCCCTGTCGATTCACACTCAATGGGTCCACGCAACGACAACCCAAAGTGAGAGGACCTTTTATTCAGGTCGGCGAGAGTCACTGCCCGCGAGTCAGATCACTGATCTGAGGCGAGGACCGTGAAAAATCCCGCGTTAAAACAGTGGAAAACATGAAGCACGCACCAACCGTCCGTCCATAAAGCCAAACGAATTGTTTAACAGGGACAACTTGTTTTTCTTCTTATACATCGCACGTTACGCAAAACAACTGAAACAAACGTAAAACAAACATTTCTCCCGTATTGCGCAGACTTCCTTTGCAGAGCTTTGTTTGCAGGAACAAGGAATTTGTCCTTTGCTATCTCTTCCTTTCAAGCACCACCAGTACCAGGAATGCCTTTCCCGCCGGCCACATCGCCCGTTGGAGCTTTGCTCGAAGATTTATCCAATGACAGGCTCTGCAATGTGTTTGACACACCGTCTACGCCCTTGTCGCCCACGGTCGGGGGCGGTACGGTGTTCAGGGTTGACGGTTGTCCGACGTGAGGGACGGCCGGCATTCGGAAACCAGTGGCCGGCGAGTGATGGGGTTGTTGAGACGATGACGCGTTTGGAGGAGGGGGAAGGGGGTATTGTGGATATGGTGGGCGGAAACCTTGCGGCTGGGGCGCCATCACGGGATGCGAGCCTTGTGGGCCGTATATTGGGTATCCACCACCGAGCCCAAGCCCCCGATACTCATTGCAATCTCGGAAAGTATCCACCGGTCGATTGTACCCCATTCGTCCACCGACCTGCTCGCCCACAGTATCCCCACGTCCCCTACCGGCCGGTGCACCTGCCGGATATCGCGCCGCCCCTGCCATCATCTCGCCATTTTCCACCCCACCCGGCCCCGGTCTCTGGCCATGACGACCTGCCCCAGCTCCAGGCACCATGGGCACCCCGGTTATGATCCCTGGCGAATGATTCGGGTCGTAATGCCATCCCGCGCTGTCCGGACGAAAATGCAAAAAGTGCATCGGTTGCAGCCCAGAGAAAATTTTGTTCCCAAACTGATCTGTCGACGGAGGAAATACGTAGGGATACTGGAAACCTCCAGACGGACCCATTCCTTCCTCACCACGCCCATCACCTTGCCCGTAGTTTGGATATTGGCGAGTCCAATCCTGATTATAATCGTAAAATTGCTCCGTCGACCCGTAGAACATGCCTGGCCCGTAAGCCATTGGTGCGTACCCATACGGGGACATTGGCACGTTTCCTCGTGGCACAAACGGTGCCGTGGGCTGATGCAGGGCACCACGTTGGCCGTGACCATTGGCGGTGCGGCGATATGGGCGAATGTTGGAAGTGGGCGTAGGAGGAAGGGAATGGCCGGAATACATGGGGATTTGATTTTGGAAATGCGGCCGGGAGTTCATTGGTTGTCCTCGAGGTCGCGGATTTGGTGTCCGCGACTGATACTTGATGCCATCCGAACTGCTACGACTCAAAGTCGGACTGACTCCTCTGGTTGAGGCACGGGACGAGTCCTGGCTAACATCAGATCCTGCGTCTTCTTGAAATATCCTTGCTCTTGCTGCTTGATATGCGGCCTCCCGTTCCTCAATCGATTTGGCCGTTTTAGGTGTCCCATCTGAAGTGCCATTATGTTTATGCCGATGGTGGTGATGATGGTGATGGTGATGGTGATGTCGTTGCATAATCTTCACTGATGGAGACGCCTGAGGCGCCGCTGGCATTGTTTCATCCACTGGTATATCTTTCAATCTCAGCTTCGGTCTGCACATGAAATGTTGATGTCAGCAGTCCGCGATCCGGAGTGACACCTTCGAAAAGATGAAATAGTCTCCTACATTTCAGAATCCGTCCTTTTCATCAGAATCACCGCACGGCGAGGCGTATCGACAGTGTGACTCAGTTTAAAGTGCTGGCCAATACGATGAATCATCAATCGCTGATAGGAGTTCATTTGGGCATACTCCATACTATTTTGACTGGATATGACAAAATAACCGTTAGGAAATTCAGAGATTCAGCTTCACGCCGTATGAGTAACACACCTCATGTCTGTCATAAACTCTGCACAATCCTGGTCTACTCTTAACAGGAAAAAACGGTCTTTCGCGCCTCGTACCGCATTCAATAGAAATGAATCTATCAGAAATCCATTAAACTCCACCGTCCCCGCATCTACCGACCCAGCATCCGAAGGACAAGGAGAAGGGGTGTAAACCCCATTCGACGATGAAATGATGGATGCCGCGTCGGAATCCAGGGATGGCGCTTCATGGCCACCGCAGGTTGATGGAGGAGTTGGTGGTGAGTGAGGATGAGGTATTGAACCTTCTGATGCTGCGTCGCTTGCATCAGTTGCAATGGTAGGGGCCCTCTTTATAATAGCTGGCTGTTTGTCATCGGCCAACGTGGCTGTGGCGGGTTCTGGAGAAGATGCACCGCCTGTACTGGATTTATCACTCCGGAGATCCTTTTCCGATGATGTGGAGGAGCCATCTAGAGGTTGTGTGTGCTGGAAAAAAGTCAATATCACCTTGTTGTAAGCCGACATTATTGGCAGTACTGGCGTGGGAAAACCAGCGAACATACCATTGATCCGGAAGATGCCATGGCTACTCTAAATGAGAAGGGAAATTGGATAGATAACGGGTTTCTGCAACAGAAAGAATAATAAATTTCTCCCCAGGTACGCAGTGGGACAATACGCCACCAGCTATTGCTCCGGAGGTCAAACATCCAAGATCTTTCCGACACGCAACGCACCAGACGGTTTCTTCACCAGTCTCGCTCGAGACCGATTCCGCACTTGGTCTAGTTTTCCCTGTAATTCGTTTGCAACAACGTAGTTGCGCAGGGCGCGTTGTGCGCTGGCTTGAAAATGGAACGTAGGAGACACGGTTTGGGATGATTCGCGCGACAAAGAGTCCGAATCAGCAGTTAGTTATGATACAATGCAGCTTGCATGAGCCCGCTTCACGAGCATCTATACGAGGGAGAATACGGGCGGATGGGAAGTGTGGGGTGCGGTGGGGTTGCTGGCTGACTGCCTTTTGGTTTCGCTTTTGCTTGCTGCTGGCCTTCTGCCTTCTTCCTTCCTTCTCGTGCCTTTGCTTGATCCCTTGATACCACCACTCGAAATGGAAGGTAATGCTGCCAATTGGGGTTGGGCTGCTGCGGTCAAGCCGCACAAGCCACACTTGGGTATCCAGAATAGACAGAAAACATGTTCCACTTCAGAATAACCAAGACGGTCGTTTTGCTGAGTGGACATGCTCACATTATCGGCAGGCGATTTAAATTTTTTGCCCACCCGAGGCAATGGAAGCCGTAGTAATAGGCTCAAAATTTACTATATTATGGCAGGGTATCCATGATCACACAAAAGATATATACAGAGTATCAGGGTACCACGCGAAAGAGTCTGCTTGCCAAACATTCACTAATGCTTGTTCATCTCGCCAGATGGGTTTGGTTGGATAACGTTGCTCTCAACCTGCAGAACCGATTTCAAGACAAGCATTTAGCAAATGTCTCTGAACAGAGCGGCTCAGCCGGCAACAAATAAACAAATGAAAGTTCACACATACCGCTCTAGAACCAACTGGGTTACCAGCTTTAGGGTCGGTCGCATTGGTGTTTCCCTTCACTTGCTCAGCAGCACGAGCTTCAGGTCCATCCCAGTCGACCTTTCGTTCAGCGTGCAGCTTCTCTCCTGATTGGAGGACCTGGCTGCCGGTCGGAGTAACACCAATGGGGCGAGGGAGGTTGGACATGGCTCTTGACTTAGGGTAATGAAGTGCGAGAAGGGTTGGAGTTTTGCTTCAGTTAGAGGTTGTTGCAAGTGGTTGCGTTTTGGTTGATGGAGATGGCGAGACGAAGTGGCCTTTTATGGTGTTGCTGATTGTGGTGACGTCATGACGTCATCTTTTGGGCTGAGCACACGGAACACGCACCGCTCAGCCGCTGACACTGAGCAGCTCCGGCAGGCGATTGCATCGTCCACCCAACATCTGCCACTCTCTAATAAAGGATTCGCTTCAAACAGACGAAGGTCAAAACGCAAGCAACGAGTTGTATACTGTCCATTAGGCTATAGCTTCCCCTCCTTTGGGGCTGAGATTTTCCTGACCGGGGTGGTCGAAGTCCCTTCTATAACCAGCGACCTCGTCCAACACAAAAAGCATTTCGACGACAATGTTGGGCCACTAAACAGAGGGGTTTCCGACACGGACAAGTACTCCAACACTCTCAGACTTTGGAGTGCCTGCTGACAAGAAGAAATGCCGGACCTGAACCAGTCCACTGTCTCTCAGATGACAGGCGGTCGAACGTTAGCCAGGCACCTTTACGTGTCTATTCGGACTGTCTGCAGCTTCAGTCGACGATACGAATGATCCATCGCTTATACGACTTTGGCAAACGTAGGTCCGGCTCACTCAAATGACGGGGTGTCATGAAGCTGCGCGGAAGGGAAAGAGAAGACTTAGGGACGGAGGCGTGTTGACTGTTTTTTCCGGATGTCAGAGTCATTGGTGCAAGTTGGGGAAAGCTGTTTTGTTTCAAATGATGAGAAGATTTTGTGAGACAGTGATGATTGTTGACTGGTTCTTTAAGTTCTGCACGTGGCAAAATCTCCATCTTTGAAACTTTGTCAAAACCCGACGCTTCGTCTTGACCCAGACCCAGGCAGCACTTGAAATTTTCCGGGCTATTTGCTACGAACATACATAATCCGACGGAAGGAACGTAAGAACGGCTTAACACATTGGTGTGAAGTGTGCAGTGTGTGTTGCTTTATGGTCTTGCGATCGGGAGAGCGACAACCCCTCGTCAACGGAGGAATGAGACCTTCAAATACATAGGGGGATTCCAAACGACCATATTCTTGCAAACACCGCCTGGTTTCATTCATCCCCTAACAACAAAAGACAGCGGCGGCCGGAACACCGTAGCAACAACCCTCCAGCCTCCTCCTGCGCACCCACCCACACTCATCTACGTTGCTTTGCGGCATTCACATCCTGTCCAATTTCCCACACTTGCGTCTTCAACTCCAAGTGGGACACGTTTACATCATCCTAAAAGCGACATACATGGAAGGGCGGGTCAGGAACACATCAGGGAAAACCGTACAGCAAACGGGATGTCCCAAACTCACAATAGCCTTCAACAATTCCCTCCGTAACGCCTCCACCTCCTCCTTTGTCGCCGCCTTCCCTTCCAAACTCTTCACTTCCTTTTCTACTTTTTCAATCGATTTTGTGTGTTCCTTTAACTACACCAGACCCATATTAATGCAACAGAATGGTGCTGCAAGGGGTGGGAAAGAGATGAAAGCAAACCTTGTTTGTGGACCGTTGCAAATCTTCAACGCTGGAGAGGAGAGAGTGGGAGGATTGTTGGTATTCATCTAGTAGGTAGACGTAGGCTGTGGCGCCTGCGAGGGAGATGCCGAGGAGGAAGCCGACGATTCTGTTTTGCACCACATTTCACGTCAGCTCAAAACTTCTGTGCCCAAATAACGCACCACACAACGCCTAGAGAGCGCACAGACGAAACCCAGAACGGAAACAACCAGCAGCACTCACCCGCCTCTAAAAAAGCCCGGCCCCCGCTGCTTTACGACGATGGGTTGCACGTTCGCGGAAGGTGCGAAACCGCGTTGGGTTGGGGGTATGGATGCGGCTGCGGAGGGAGTGGTGGAGTCTGTTTGGACGTTGCGGCGGGCGGTGGTGGAGGGCGTGAGGATAGGGCGCGCGCGGCTTACACGGAGGAGGGTGCGGGAGGCCATTTTGGAGGTGATTAATGGTTGGAGGGATGCAATGAGGACAACAACCACGACGAGGTTGTGTTGCTATGGTGATACGCGTCGGGCTCACAGGTGCGGTGGGAGACAAGGGGGACGCGTCTTTCTTTGTGTATTTTTGCTGAATGGAGGACACGATCGGCGACGTTGCGAGACATTGCGGTGAACAGATACAGGCCTTCGGGTACTTGCACTTTGCGCTTTCTGTCTCACATTGATAGGTAGTACCCCGGGGTTCCCCCCTGTCATTTAACAAAACCCCCCCCCGCAAAAAAAATTCCAGCCGCTGCGTCGACGAAAACCCCGGCCTCTGGGAATTCAAATGCGTAAAAGAAAAAAACGCCGTCACAAAATGCGCCGAACAAAAGTACTTCCCCTTCACCCGTCCCCCTCCGCTCCCGCCCTTTTCCGCATCTAACCCTCACCC